>NQII01008656.1:0-21572 GCA_002778355.1 Clitarchus hookeri | reverse complement strand
TTTTTATAGTCTATATAAATCATAGTTAATTGGGTACTTTATTTGTGCTTATTGTATTTACACAAAAATAAGTATATAGATTATCACACCATGAAATTCTAAAGCTATGTTTTATAACATAGCAATTAATCTTGCATTTCAGTAAATTAATGTCATTGTTAGACTCTTTACATTTATAAATTGCTACCTTTCACCTTTCTTCCTTTCTGAAAAATTTTACAGCCATAAGATAAAATGGAATTATGAGACAAAAATTCAATTACTTAAATTATAGCACTTTGCTATAGAAAATTAGTATATTTGTTTTGATCACCTATAATGTTTGTTTTGAATATTAATTTAATTGGTGTGTTTACATTTTAACANTAGTATATTTGTTTTGATCACCTATAATGTTTGTTTTGAATATTAATTTAATTGGTGTGTTTACATTTTAACATAATATTAATGTTAGCCCCAACAGTTTATTTTTCAGTTATTTTAAAGTCACTAAATATTTATTTTTTGTACACCACTCATCCATTTTATTTGCTTTAATGACTTTATGGTATTATAGAATTTTAACCTAAAAATCTTAAATAATAATTTTATATTAAAATTTTTTGATTCCAATATTAATTTTGTAATTTTAAAAGGTAATTATCTGTTTTTCACTTTTATTGTATTGTGTGTTGTTTTGTCATAATTTTATTTTTCGCTTCACCGGAAATAGTTTTTTTATAGTGCTGAGGTGAGAGATAGTTGTCGGAAGTAGTTTTCCCCTTGGGGGGGCAGCATCTTTAAACATTATGGCCACATTTTAATTACGCAGGGATTTGGATTGTGTAAATCCCAGGTGCCACTGTGGGTTAGGTTGTAATAGTTGGTCCCAGAAGTTTGAGTTATTTTAGGAGAATCCGGTCAAGTTAAGAAGAGAGCAGAGATTCTTAGGACTTGAGATAATTTTGGAGTTGTTCCTGTCGACAGACAATGTGGTGTCGCTTAGCGCCAGGCACCATTAGCTGCGAATGTGACGCCACCTCAGGAAGCCTTTGTCTGAGCCAGAGGGGCTCATCCATCTATTTCTGAAATTGATTGCACTTAACAGCATTATGGACTTCGGCATCCATAAAGTTTTTAATAATAATTAGTTCTAATTAATATGCAGAAATGCAAATCAGTGCCTGCCGCTCTACTAGGGGAGGCTAATGCCAGAAATTTTTTTTGTGAACCCTGGAGAAACTTGAACCTTTTTGAGAACGTGTTGAATGGAGATTTGAACAAACTTTGAAGAGAAAACTTTTTAATTTTCAGTAATTTTGAGAATAGTAAATTTGATTTTTCTTATTAGAACTCATAAACTAGATTTTCATTGCAGTTACGTGAGACAGCTAGTAAATTTATTTTTCAGACGTTAGTTTTTTTAATTTAACTTGGTAAAGCAGCACTATTTTAAATTTCTAAATTTTGTTTTCCTTTTTGTTTATTTTAAAAAGTATTTTAAGGATAGTGGTATCTTGAAGTAATCTTACTCCAATTTACAATACTAGATTAATTTTGCATTCATACAGTTGAGGTAACCTTCCAAACATTTTCTGTCCGCACATGTTATTTATTTTAATCGTAATTAATTAAAACAAATGAGAAAGTATAATTTTGAAATAAATTGCTACAACAAAACGTAATCTGATTTGGTTTTTCTTTATATAATTTGCTCTCTCCGTACCATCATACTTGCAGAATTGAACTTAATTTTTTTTTGCGTAAAGATATTTATTTCTACTTTGAAGCTGTTGGTACTATTGGAAAAATGCTGTGTATATTTTGTTCTACATAGCTAGCTGAGATAGCAGATCCATGGACCACAGAAAGCGAATGATAANTGTGTATATTTTGTTCTTCATAGCTAACTGAGATAGCAGATCCATGGACCACAGAAAGCGAATGATAAGAATCAAGGTACATTAAAACCTCGTTGATCCAGACTAACTGGGACCAAAGGCAATCTGGAAAATCGAAAATCCGNAAGAATCAAGGTACATTAAAACCTCGTTGATCCAGACTAACTGGGACCAAAGGCAATCTGGAAAATCGAAAATCCGCATAAACCGGGTAATAACGTTTTGTTTAGGAATTTATTCGTCTGAAACCGTCTATTACGATAAAAAACTATGTTTTGTAACAAAATTACATAAAATTGTTTAAAAGACATTAACAAAATATAAAAATAACTTTACAAATCATTTCTTAACAAAGAATTGGTCCACTGTCTTCTGTTTCAAACACGTGTGGCGTTTGAATGAAGCACGGTCACGCAAACGCTTTATCATTAATAGTTCAGCTGGAGTGGTGTCGGGCTGACGCTCCAAGTACGCCATGATGTTTGTCAGCTGGTCCGCAGCATCTGCATGTGTCGTCCACTGTTGCGGTGTAATCGCTCCTTCCTCGTCCACATCATCTTCTTCCTCACTGTCTGCTGTAGATGTGCATGCCGCTGCAATTTCTTCTTCCGTCATAATGCCGTAGCCACCGTCATTGTTGTCTTTCAGCCACTCACTGACGTCTTCCATATCAACGTCTGAGCACCCACTTATTGTTCCTAACATTTGCAGAAGGTTGTCTGCAGCCACTTGCACCAAATCATCGCTTACCATTTAGTTTGTAGCACAAATAACTGGCCACAGCTTTTTACATGACTTTTTCAAAGAGTTTTTTGTGATGCAATCCCAAGCATCAGCAACCATGTAAATAACGTTGTAATGACGCAGTATGCTTAATTTTTCGGGACACGGGTGTAAAATTCTTTCGTGTGTATTTAGCTTTGGAAAGCTTTGTAATATTTTGTCAAGTTTCAAGTTAAATCCGCGGTGGTTCGTTTTCCGTGTTTGTTTGTCGAGCAGACGTGTGCTTTTGAAGGTTATCGAATGGACATCTGCTGTTTACGTTGTAACAGGAGTCCGTTTACCGTCTAGTTTCGAAAGTTGTTGTTTTGGTTATGCAGCCGTTGCGGGTACAATAACATGTTGTGAGCGCGGGACACAGCGTAGTTTTGGATGACGCTACTGGCAGATGCCGGAGGCCATGCGCTTATCTTAGGAGAAGGGGGAGATAGGCCTGCCTAATATATACTGGTGGTGCCTATCGCCTAGAGAGAAAGTCACCAACCGTCGAAGAAGACGCGTCGGGCGTGAGAAGACGCACCAGCCCGAAAGGGCGTGGGTCGTTAGGGTGCCAGGAGGGAACGAACATCCCTCCTGCCTCAGTAACTTAGTCGTGCGATGTAAGTTTGAGACATTAATAAACCGTAAACTACTGTGGCGCTGTTTTCTGCACTGGTATAACTGATTGTGAAAGTTCGTACTCTGTAAACTGGAAAGTCGTCTGTGCACTGTGAAACTTCAATGATAAATAAAGTATAAAGCAAACTAATCTGGAACTTCTTCTTTTTAATTAATCGGCGTCACCTGGTACTGAGTCTCGTATTCTACCTATGAGCAAGCCGTGGCAACGTAAACATTCGGCAGTGTAATACTTCCGGAACGTTACAAGATGGCGCCCAAAACTGTGCGGCTGCATTATTATAAATACGGAGGTAAATAAGCCGGAACGTTACAACGTCTTCGATATTAAATGATTTCAACAAATCAATCACACTTCCTCTTCAATTATTTTACGAAGCAGTTCTTTTCTGTAAACTTTTTTGATGTTTTCAAGGACTCCCTGATCCATAGGCAGCAGCAGTGGGGTTACATTTGGTGGAAGAAGTTTCACTTTAATTCCTCCACTCACGAGTTCTTGTTCTACCGGATGAGACGGAGCATTATCGATCAGTAAAATAGCTTTTTCTGGTAAACTATTTTCTTTCAGGAATTTTTGAACTTCAGGAACAAAGTTATCAAAAAACCAATTCTTAAACAAAAAACTGTCCATCCACGCACTTTTTGGTGGTCGGTAAACCACTGGCAACATATTGTGGTTCACATTTTTTAGTGCTCTGGGATTCTTGGATTTCCCTACAATGACAAGAGGAAACTTATGTTTCCCTGAGGCATTGCTACAAGCCATAGCAGTTAGCCTATCTTTGCTTTTCTTGTAGCCCTTAGCCGAATCTTCAAGTTTTGAAGCTAACGTTTTGCTCGGAAGCATCCGGTAAAAAATCCCAGTTTTGTCAGCATTATAAACTTGATCGGGTGTCAATTCTTCAGATAAAACAATTTGTCGGAAGTCATTTTTAAATTTTTCTGCAGCAGCAACATCACTAGACAAGTTCTCTCCAGTCGGAGTAAGTTGGCGAATACTGTGTTGGTTTTTAAAACGCTCTAGCCACCCTTGACTAGCAGTGAATTCTAGGTCAGGATTCGGTAACTTTTTGTTTAAGCTCAAAGCTTTTTGGGTCAAGATGGTCCAGATATAGGCAAACCACGTTCTNCAGGATTCGGTAACTTTTTGTTTAAGCTCAAAGCTTTTTGGGTCAAGATGGTCCAGATATAGGCAAACCACGTTCTCGCTGAGAACTGTACCACATGAATAGTGCGTCGTCTAATGCTTCATTTTTTGCTTTCTAAAAAATTTTAGAGCCATCAGCTAAAATGGAATTATGAGACCAAAATCCAATTACTTTAAATGTATTAAAAGTTAACCATTTTTTTCAACTACATGTATAAATCAGTGAACACTTGCCAAAGTGTCATCTCTTATTAGGGTTATTTTTTTACATGTCTGTAGGGTATATTTGGTTTTATTGTGCCTGCCTGGACCCACCCATTTTACCCTAGGGGCCACTACCATTCTCATGGATTTCTTCATATGAAACGCCTGTCATTGGAAACCCTCTGCTGTATGAGCAGAATGCTTCACAAGACAGTCAGTCTTCTATTCTCCACACCATTTCAACTGCGTATTGTCTTTAGTAAACTACTGTTTTCAGGTTGTTATATATTACTCAGTTTTCTTCAGAATGTATTAATCATGAAAAGTTATACTGGCCACTCACCCATTGAAATCGTNGTTATATATTACTCAGTTTTCTTCAGAATGTATTAATCATGAAAAGTTATACTGGCCACTCACCCATTGAAATCGTGTAACATGGACTCTGCAAAATTCACGTTATTATCTGAAAATAAAATAAACTTCAAACACTAGTGTGTTTGTATTGACTTTGTGATTTTTCTAAAATTTTCTTGTCTTACCCTGGGCAGCTTTGAACTAACAAGAAGTAACTAACAATAGGATTCCCCATCATGTCCAACAAAGTCAGAAGAGAAAGTGTGTTCTTACTATTGCAGAAGCCAATGAACAGATGGCACTTGCTAAAAAACATGAATTCTAGTGAGCTGCTGGAAAATTATGTGAATTATTTTACGGTTCCTAATAATGAGTTGCAAATATTCATGTTGTGCAAATGTTGAAATGCAGTATAGTACAATACAGTACCATGTATTTTTGCTGTCCTTGCAGATACAAATATCAACCCCGCCAAGGATATAATTGGAAAATTAGAAGTTGTTGGCACAGAATACCATAAAATATGCAGCACCACTNTATCAACCCCGCCAAGGATATAATTGGAAAATTAGAAGTTGTTGGCACAGAATACCATAAAATATGCAGCACCACTGCTCTGATGGTCCTTGATGTTATTAATAATATTACAGGAAATTTAGAAGATTGGCAAAATAATGAAGCTATTGTGAATTTCATGCAAAAAGGTATGTAAAAAATGTGTTTGATGGCTCAGTCAAGCCATTGTATCACCATTTCTTACATCATCGTTAACATCTTCTTTAGTTATTTACATGTATTATGAAGAAGAAGTTTCAATCTTCGTCTGCTCATTCACCATGTTCCTTCAGAACTGTATTATTACTTTACCACAGTGTGGTATATTAATAGCCAGTAACTGATGTTACTTCCAATGTCATTGTTTTAGTGACAGGCAAACACGTGGAGAAGCCAGATGGAGTTAGCGCGTACAGGCCATTACACGTGTCGCTGCAGCGCAGGACCTCTCCCCCCACCTCCCCTAGCAAACCGCGTGAACTTAGACATGCCAGTGATACGCCGAGTTAAGCAAATAGCAGTCAAGGGAGTTAAGATAGGGAAGGCGTACAATAGGAAAATATCGCAGACCCACTCGGAAGGTGAAACACGTCAAAGAAAACGGCTGACAAGCTTGGAAGTTATGCCCCTTTAGCAAACCGCGAGGCAACTTGGACACGTGCCGCTGAAGAAGAGCTGACAAGGTAAGTTTTAGGGTGCAGGTCACCCCCCCTCCAAACCAACAAGAACCATGGCGCGTGTAAGAAGTATTTTTTGTTCTGCCCCCCCCCTCCCAACAAGGGAAGGCGCGTGTACAGTTTTAGGAAGGGAGTAAAGAGGATATAAGCCTCTTTGCGGTAGGGTGGGGGGGCCTCAGTTGAATCAATCCGTTGAGAGAGGAAGTCAGTCAGTAAACCGAGGCCAGGGAGATCGGACCCCGGTCAAGTCAGTTAATCACATCAGTCAGTCAATGATCAGTTCAATCAATCCGTTCGGAGAGCAGTTGACCCAGTCAGTTAGAATCACTCGCCGAGAGAGGAAGTCAGTGTAGCAGTAAACTGAGGCCGGGGAGATCGGACCCCCAGCCGAGTCGCATCAGTCAGGAAGTTAGTTGAATCGCACAGTTACATGGGAAGAAGTCCGTTGGGATGCCGAGAGGCCACGGTTTTCGGGTCCTGGCAGAGACAATCAGAGACAGCATTAAGGGGTCAGTCATGTCGGGGCAGTCGGAGGCTGCGATACTCTGCGCCGGGAGAATCAGTTACATCGGACGAGTAGTAGCACCACACTAGGATGCGAGTCAGTCAGTCAGTCAGTCAGTTAGTTACAATTACACACTGGGAAGGTGGAGTCAAGTGGTGAACTTCAACAAGGAGCACCATGTCGAGCGAGTGGGAGTAGTCCAGTGCAACCCCGCACTGAGAGCCGGGGTTAGGGCCTGTCAAGGGTCACCTCGCCGGGACGTGGTAGGGAGGTAACATGTCAGTACAACCCTACGCCACGAATGGGGGTCGAGTGGTCAGCTTCAACGAGGAGCGCCATGTTGAGAGGAAGCCAGCTGAGTGCAACTAGCCAACCACAGCCAGTCCGAGGGCCTGTACCCGGGCCACCCAACTCACCAGACCTCAACTACCAGAACCACTACCCTGCAACAAGTACAGTTAAGTAACAACGTCGTCACTCAGGGACGTGTCCTGTTACCTAATGCCCCCACAGCGTCGGAAACGTTAGCCAGAACATTGAAATCAGCCCTTCAGGCAAAGAACTTGCAGGGTCGAAACCTATGAGTAAATTCTCGTCACAAGGTGCTGGGAAAGTATGTATAAACTCCCAGAAAAGTTCCGGGAATGTATGAATAAATTACTGGGCAAGTAAACCTGTTAACAGCAAGATGTAATGAAGCATCGTTTTATATACCCTCAACCTTCAAGGCACCTTATAGTCTGTGCGATCTAACATTAACTGAGGACCCTATGAACCACTCTGTACACCACAGGTGGGGAGTAGCGTCAAGCTCATCAGTTATTTACTCGGCTTCCTCGCTACTAGGGTCCATACTACTCCTGACTGTTTTGCAGAGGGTATTTTGTCACCTGGTTGGCTGGAACATCCCGTGCTGTGCTGCCAGCGCTGTGCTCTTTGACTCTTTAGATGTGTTTCATTTCATCGTAACATTTTACCACTTACATTCCTTATTATGTATGACCTGGGAGCATCATGTTTCTGTACGACTGTGGCTGGTTGCCAGTTTTCATGCTTGGTTGTTTTTACCATCACTCGGCTCCCTCCTTGCTCTTTTCAGGACTGTCTTGTCATATTGTCATTTGTATTGCTGTTGATTTATCATCTTTTTTTATGTGCATCCTTTTCTGCTTTAGGTTCTAATACAGTAGAGCACCCCTTAACCGGAATTCCCTCGAACGGAACTCCCCTTATCCGGAACTAATTTATAAAAAAAAATTCAAACGTCGCAAAGTTGTGCCATAACTTTCCCGCGCTCGCAAGAGGTCTTTCGTTGCTCACACCAGACTAGCACGGTGAAGAGAGAGCCGGCCACTTGGGCCGGCTCTCTCTTATGCGGCTATGCTGCATAATGACACAAGTGACAGTGACTAATGTCAATTTGCGACACATGCCGTTGGTTTTAGTGGTGCGACTTTCAGAATTTAGTGTCCTAACATGTTAGTGTACATGTACCGTATTTTGGCGTGTATAGACCACACCAGAAGTTTTTGATGAAAAATAAGGAATAATTAATATTTCAAGTATAGGCCGCACTGAATTGTTGTATTCCCGTAAATATTGCCGGGCCTCATCGTGCTAGTGCGGCAACAGTAAACTATGGAATCGTCAAACTAATTAATTTGCCATTTAATGTTATCGTTGCCACGCCACCTGGCCTCCGCCTGCTGAAAAGTAGCAACAGCGCAGTATTCCGTGTAAATAAAACTTTTGTATTTATGTCAAAATGCCTTAACACTGCGTTTAAATTGCGGAACACATGCGCCGTGCGTAGCCTGCCAGCTCGGCCGGCTGTTGCCGAGCAGGCAGTGGTATGATGCATGTGTGCTGGCTGACTCCTTCCACCAGAGAGAGAGAGAGAGAGAGAGAGAGAGAGAAAGCGAGAGCGAGACAAACAAAAAAGAAGAGGAAGGAGGGAAAAAGAAAAGAAAGGGACCGAGCAAGCTTGCTTGGTGCTGGATGGCTGTTTGTGACACGGAAAAGGGGGGCGGGGTGGGGGGCGGTCGTAGTGGTGGTGGAAAGGAAGGACGTCAAGCGAGAGGGTGAAAGAAAAAAGAGAAAAGAAGTGCGCAAGTTGAATGGCGACTGGAGGTGATACAAAGCACAACAGTCAAGAACAGGCAGGCTAAATAAAGTATGCTGCGACCCATGCTCTTTTAAACACACGTGATAAGTTATTCATTTCTTATTATTTTTTTGACTTCCTTAGAAACTAAATTAAAACATTAGAGCGTATTGTTCGTTGACAAATTTCTGAACATGGTTTAGGGGGAAAATATTTTTTATGCCAATATCTCGTAAATAACCCGCACCCCACTTTTTGCCATTTTTTTTTTTTTGTAAAAATGTGCGGCCTATACACGCAGAAATACGGTACTTTTGTGAACTTGGTCTATAACACATCAGCCCCGCTCTTGTAAATGTATGTCGTGCCGACATGCCATGCAGTAAGGGAACGACTCAACGGAATTGATTATACTTCGGGAAGTTTTATCAGATGCATGTCAACACGAACAGTAACATGATATGCAAAACTCGCTTACTCACGCAGGCACACGCTCGAAGAGATAAGAATCCCCGCTAGACTGTTGAGAATGAAGGTCATTAACGCAGCGCCTGGAGTTTTATGACTCATATTTCATAAACGGTATGTAGTGTTTTTTTTTAATGGTTTTGTAACTTTAAGGATAAAACTAATAATTTACACTCATCGATTTCTTAAGTTAAAATTATGTGCCACATATTAACGAGTTCAGACTAAAAATGAGTTATTTTTCACACCATCCCACCCTCATTTCCCATAACCGGAATTTTCCCTCAGCCGGAATAGCCCTTCACCCAACAATTCCGGTTGAGGGGTGCTCTACTGTACTTGGTTTATTACTGCTAATAATGTTCGTATTTTTCTGTTCATCGGGAGTTGTAATAGAGATGTATGTTTAAACTTGATAACACTATGCTTCTGTATTCTCTTTGTACGTTTCTAAAATATTTTGGCTGCTTCCTGCCTTTTTTAAAAATAATTTCTTCTATGTGACATATATTTCCTGCCAAACTGTTACCGCCGTGATAGTAAGAGTTGCAGGTTAGCACTTCAATTTCATATTCTTGATTCTTGGGTGAAATGCTTGAGACAGGAACAGCCTGTCATCAGGTCTTATTGCTTTGGGAATTCCATGGGTGCAAAACACATCCTTCAGCTTTTCACATACATTCTCAACATTTTTATGCTTCAAAGGAATAATTTCAAACCATTTTGAAAACGGGTCAATAACAATCAAATAGATTTTACCATCACTCTCTAGAATGTCCACAGATATTTTCTCAAAAGGAAGATGTAAAATCTCTTGTGATTGGGTGATATTTCTCTCATATGTGGCATCCTCTCACTCACTCTGATGTCAGAATTCATGTTTTTTCAGTACAGTGGAACCGCGTTATAACGAGTATGGCCTATAGCGTCACGTCTGCTATTGCAATAGTTTTTAAATGCACCGTCATCTTCCCTATCATTTTAAAGGTACTTAATTTCGTTTGTAACGCAAATCTGTTAATGAACCCTTTCGCTATAGCAATACAAACATTTGTAAACTCGTATTTTTAAAATGTTTAAACAATTTTCCTATCCATCACATCTAGTTTCAGTTTACAATTTTAATCACCCTTGAAAACATATTGCCCATGAATCATATGACAACCAAATGGTTGTCGATGGAAATACGTAAACTTTCTCTGTACCTGATATTTGCAGAATAAATCATATACATAACATATTTTCCAGTTAAGTTGTCACATTTCATAATCTTGCAGCTTCAAAGGGGGCTGCTTCAGCCTGCCAATTTCCATGGCGAGGTTTCTGTCAATCCTATATTCATTTTTATCAGATATTCTTAAAACCACAGTTTAAAAACTGCTGATTTTGTAAAAGATATGTAACTACTTACAAAATAATTACTTCTTTGTAAACAGAAAACAGAATTGTGGAAACCAGTTAACTTTTAATTACAGTGAACATATTGCTGCTGTTTCAGATGCAAAGGTTATAGAATCTCGCATGAAAGAAAATAAAAATAGTTTTCAGAGTTTATTGACCTCTCTGGAGTCGAACCTGTTTTGTCAGCTAAATACAGAAAAAAATGAACTTATGCAGAAAACTGAAGAGAAAATTAATAATCTGGAGAAAGAAAATGCTCATCTGCAAAGTATGGTGACTTTAATAGAAAATGAAGCACAAGATTACAAAGTGAAGTTTGATGACATAAGCAAGAGTCTTGAAAATGAAAGGGAACAGGTTACAAGACTTCAAGCTGAAAAGGTATGTAGTTAGTGTTTTGTTACTGATATTTTTACTTAAAAACTTGAAAAAACTTAAACTTAAAAAATTGACGAAAGTGGAGTGGGCTAAAGCAATAAAAAGTTTACATATTAGCATAAAATACTGTATCTGCTAAATTGAAAATTGTGCATATTTTACCCAAAATATTTTTGAAAAGCATGACATTGACGGATACTGCGATAAGGCTATTGGGACTGGTGATGTTCCCATCCTTGGAAAATGGAATGTCTTCAGTAGTTGTGTGAATTTTCTGGTCATTACCCCACCTCTCCCTCTGTATGACGAGAGGTGCGAAGACCTGTGCCAGGTCAACTCACCAATATAAGCTGCAGCATACCTCTGTTTCGTTAGTTTGGAGTCCTGTATGGCCATCAGCACCATTTGTGTGATACTATTAGAACAATGGACAATGACGCATTGACCAATAAGTGAAGTCAGCGAGTATCGGGAGAGTAGAGAGAAAGATTGACCGTCTGGACTGTGGGAAAAGTGGGACTGGATGTGTGAGTGGCAGACATTTCCAATGATGGCAATAAACATTTTGATTATATTTGTAAGTAGTACATGAGTTATAAGTGACTGTAGCTAGTATAAAGATAATGGTAAAGAATAATAAATTGAGATTGGCATTAAATATTGCACTCACTTGATGGGATAATAAGTGAAATAGTATAGATAGGCACTTTAATGTTGTAAAAAAAAAGCTCTGTGCATTTTTATGACATTGCAATTAAGTAAAGAAATTAAATTTTGTTATTTTTGTATTTTAAAACTTTCATCCCTCATGATGAACCTATACGGGGTCCGATGAACGTTGAAACTACAGTCTTGTGGGATGGAGGCATTTTCCGGTAAATAAATTTTGGTGATAGGATTGTAATTAGTGACATAAAAAACTAATTAATTTAGCTGTAGCGACGTTTTAATTCCGACAAAACAGTAAGCATCGCAGTGTATGCTAACAAGAAAGTCGGCTGAACTTGAAGCACTGCAATCATTAATTGAGCGCAAGAGCAAATACTGTAGCTTGATAGAAGGTGTGNAGTCGGCTGAACTTGAAGCACTGCAATCATTAATTGAGCGCAAGAGCAAATACTGTAGCTTGATAGAAGGTGTGAAGAAGAATCAAATTAGTAGTGTGAATACCCAAATTAGTAGGTAAATAAACACAGTAAAAGTAAAAATGTAGATAGGAAAATAGATACCGTAAATGAAAATGTAGATAGGAAAATAGAACGCATAAGCGAGTTAAATATGAGAATTCACTGTGTGGACAAGAAAATTTACAGTGTGNTGTAGATAGGAAAATAGAACGCATAAGCGAGTTAAATATGAGAATTCACTGTGTGGACAAGAAAATTTACAGTGTGGTTTAAAGGATGGAAATTATGAATGAAAGAATGGATACTGTAAATGAAAGATGGACAATGTCGGTAAACAAGTGGACAGTGTCAAGAATAAAATGAAACAGGAAATGAATGCATTAAAGAAGTAATGGCAGAAATTTCTTCAGCAGGGGAATAATAAGCATGGTGGGATGGATGAAGAGCACAATTTCACAATCACTGAGCCAGCAGCTGAGGAAAGTGGGGATATAGGGCATATTGTTATACTCAATACAGCAACCTCGGAGGGTGGCCAGCAGCTCTGAGGCGTTGGTGTCACGTAGCCAGGAGTAGTGAAGAAGGTCACAATTATGCCCGCCCCTTTATGATTGGCAGAGTCCATAATGGGAATACCAGCATCAGTTTAAAATAGTCGCCACCCTAAATGGCTTGGCAGATGAACAGCGGGCCTATTACCTCGTGGCTATACCGAGAGGCCCTACACTGAGTATACTACAGTCTCTGGCAGAGCAACATTGACGGGAGTACCCCACCCTGGTGTTTTGNGAGGCCCTACACTGAGTATACTACAGTCTCTGGCAGAGCAACATTGACGGGAGTACCCCACCCTGGTGTTTTGTCCTTGGAGCTATGTTTTGGTGACAGATATCTGTGACATGCCCAACATACCAACTGCAAAACTGCACCCAGGGGAGNGGGAATAATAAGCATGGTGGGATGGATGAAGAGCACAATTTCACAATCACTGAGCCAGCAGCTGAGGAAAGTGGGGGTACAGGGCATGTTGTTATACTCAATACAGCAACCTCGGAGGGTGGCCAGCAGCTCTGAGGCGTTGGTGTCACGTAGCCAGGAGTAGTGAAGAAGGTCGCAATTATGCCCGCCCCGTTATGATTGGCAGACTCCATGACGGGAATACCAGCATCAGTTTAAAATAGTCGCCACCCTAAATGGCTTGGCAGATAAACAGCGGGCCTACTACCTCGTGGCTATACAGAGAGGCCCTACACTGAGTATACTACAGTCTCTGGCAGAGCAACATTGACGGGAGTACCCCACCCTGGTGTTTTGTCCATGGAGCTATGTTTTGGTGACAGATATCTGTGACATGCCCAACATACCAACTGAAAAACTGCACCCAGGGGAGCCACACTGCAGAAGCTATGGCAAGTCATTATGCGGCTGTCCCACCTATCTCTGGAAGGTGTAATGATGCAGTCAATACTGATTTTATCAAGAAATAGTTATTTTTTTTTGTTTTGCGAGGAAATGTAATTGTTTGCCAGTATTTCAGATATTTTGGCAGTGTNTTTTTTTTTGTTTTGCGAGGAAATGTAATTGTTTGCCAGTATTTCAGATATTTTGGCAGTGTTAGTATGTGTATTTGTTATGTTCTATGCTTGGTCCTCATTAATAAACAATCTTATAATTAAACATGGAAAGTCACAGGCTTCACAACAGTAACCTTCGGGATAAGATGCCTGGGGTTGGCCTAGTAGGGTCTAGCAGACGCAAAAGTGGTGGTCTGTGATAATCGTGAAAGCGTGTGCTGTCAGATACTGCCTGAACTCTTGTCACACCAAACATGCCAGCCAAAGTCTCTTTATCTTGTTGTGAGTAATTTTTTTCATGCTTCTGTAAAGTGCATAACCCCAAAGCGATGGCTTTTTTGCTACTGTCNGCAAAAGTGGTGGTCTGTGATAATCGTGAAAGCGTGTGCTGTCAGATACTGCCTGAACTCTTGTCACACCAAACATTCCAGCCAAAGTCTCTTAATCTTGTTGTGAGTAATTTTTTTCATGCTTCTGTAAAGTGCATAACCCCAAAGCGATGGCTTTTTTGCTACTGTCNTATCTTGTTGTGAGTAATTTTTTTCATGCTTCTGTAAAGTGCATAACCCCAAAGCGATGGCTTTTTTGCTACTGTCCTCATCCACGTGTGCAAGCACTGCGCCCAGACCATACTCAGAGGTGTCGCACGTCAATCTGACTGGTTTTGTTGCACCATAATGTACCAACACAGCATCTGACTGAAGAAGTCCTTGTACAGCACAGAAGGCATATTCGCGAACCCTTGTCCACTCCCACTACCACCCTTTGTCGAAAAAGCAATGTAAAGGTTCTGCCATGCTGGCGTTAGGTGCTGCCATGCTGGCGTCATCAGAAACTGGCCATGGAAATTAAGTAATCCTAAAAATGCTTGTAGCTCCTTTTTGCAAGAGGGGGCTGGGGCATGGTGAATAGCTTCAACTTTAGATGGTGTAGGGTGTATTTCTGCACTGTTCACTGTATAACCTAAGAGTTTTATAGATGACACTGAAAACACACACTTTGTCTCCTTCAACCGCAATCCTGCTTCCTCTACATGGCTGAGAACCTGATGTACCTGCTGCCAGTGTTGTTCTTCATTGGATCCAGTGATAATATCATCCAGTAGCACCACAACTTCCTGTATCCCTGACAGCATGGTCTTCATTAACCTCTGTAATACTGCTGTGGTGAATTTGATACTGAATGGCAACAGTTTCACTCTGAACAACCCTTTCATGGTGTTCACCGTCAGCACATCTGCAGTGTACTCATCCACCTATACCTGCAAGTATGCATCTGTCAAGTCAATTTGGTTGTAAACACCCTGCTCCACCAAGCTGTCTATTTCTTTGCTAACGGCATCCCATAGCGCAGAAACCACTGGACGGTACTTCCTGAATATTGGCTTTGCATCCGTCTGAGCATCTACACTTACTGATGGTTCTACATACTGCCCCAATTCTGTACTAGCAGATATTTTGGAATGATGCTTCCTTACATTCACTGCCACTTCTGGTTGTACAGCTAAAACCCGCCACTGATATTCCTAATGGTTCCAACCAGCTGCGCCCCAACAGACTAGGCCGTTCCTTCACTGCTCAACAGCGGTAACCTGACGTCGACCATGTCTGTCTGCACATGCACCTCGACAGAGCCTAGCGCTCTTCTCCTGTGACCATGTATGTAACAACAACTTTGCTTCTTGGAGTTGCTGTTTATTTGACTACAGCCGCTCGAACATGTCGCTGCTGATGACAGTCGCTGGCCCCTGTGTCCACTTTTAATGCCCTGCCATCCAGCTAAACCATCATTCTTATTGAGGGCTGGCATTTGGGTGGATGCATCTGTAGAAGGCACAGACTGTACAAGGTTGTGTCTTCTTCAGATGAGTCCCGACTGTCTGCTATATGAAAAGCCCCAGTACTTTGGTCATGTCTTGGCCCCCCAGTGTGAATCCTGAGCTCAGGTATTGTGTTTCCTTTTGGTAATGCATGTTCATTCTAAATGCCCTTGTTTGGAACAGAAACTGCACACGGTATTGCAGGTGTTTGCATTTCTCTGGGCTGTGCGACCCAATGTAGCACCAGCAAGGCTGCTGGTCCTGTGGATGTTTACGCAGAGATGGTGACCCTCTCTTTCTTGGTTTGCCTCTAGGTGTGGGGCAGTGTCCAGAGACACTAACTTGGTTAACTGCTTCTGCCAACTCGCTCACTTCACCTCACAAATCACTTACATTATGACTCGCTTATTTCGCCATGGCCATGTCCAAAGTGGCCTGAAAAGACACTTATCTTTGGCCAAAATGCATGTTGCAATGTCTTGTCATGCACTCCACATACTAAACGATCCCGCAGCATTCTGTTTAAGTCATTGAAATTGCAATGTGCTGACAGACGTATCTCGGCCACATAATCAGAAATTAACTCACCTTCATGCTAATCGCACTTGTGAAATTTGAATGCCTCAACAATTTCACTCGGTTTTGGTTTGAAGTGGTTGGTTAACGCCGCTAGAATGTTCGCTATGTCTACTTCACCCGTTGTTTTAAGCAGACACGATGGCGCCGCTAAGTCATACAGCTGGGCTCTGCACGCTGTGAAAAATATAGCTTTCTTCTCCTCCTTGTCTGTTTGCCGCGAAACAATACTGTAACTGCTCCAAGCTTATTTTCCAAGTGTCCCATCCTGGAATGAATTCCCCGAGTCAATTAAACAACACCATTGTAGGTTATGGTTTGCCAATTCGCGTTCTGATGATTCAATACCACCCGATGCATGGAGTTTATATCTCTTGTCGCCAGTGTAACATTCTTGGTAACACCACAAAATGCACTATTGTTTACGACACATGACATACATGATCTCCATCGGGAGAACACAAGCAGCTTACTTGTTTACATTCCTGCCGAGCTTCCCGCCGGGAACTGACTAACATCATAACAAAGCAACAACAATGTTGCCAATCTTACACAGGTAGGAACACAACATTAGCTAGGCTTTTGTGAAATTCTTGGGACTGAGGCTTTGAGGGAGCCCCTGCACCGGCGTTAATTGTCGCCTTCCATGGGGCATACCCTTCCCTCATTCTTCTTCTCAAGAAAATCTGGCCCAGACACTTCCATATTTCACTCAACAATTTTTCCCATCCATTTTCCTTCTTTCTGCATCCAAATTGCACCTTGGGAGCACCGTTAACAATGTGGGACCATGATCTGATGCCAGTCCGAAGACAGAACGATGCCCAGCGACACCCCTGCACCTGGAAGAAAAAGCGCACCAAAACCAGCTTCACAGCTGCTATTGCATCAACGGGGCAGGGCACGCACAGCAAGTTGGCCATACTAGGACAGCGAGGCGTCATCACCTCTCCCCCTCCAGCACCATGAACTATGCAGCAAGAGAGGGCGGGAGCACCCGCACTCACCCTCTCCGCGCTTCAGCACTGCATCACCAGATGGGAGTATCGATCGGCGCAGTGGGACGCGTGTGCAGGCGCGCACACCTTTACACTGTCAGCCGGTACACCCCTCAACGTGGGCGCAGGGAGGACAGCTGCGAGGAGTCGGTCATGGCCTTGACCCCCACTGCCGGATTCTGGTGCTGCGTCGCGAACATAAACAACGGCTGGCCTGACACATGAAGGCGTCCCGACGCCTGTGTGTTAGCAGTGTTTTCCCACAGGACATAGTGGCGAAATATGAACTGGGCACACGCTACTGCAAATGCGCTCGTAAGACCAGCCCCATAAGCAACCGCGTAACGAACAACCACAAAACTAAAGACAGCTCTGAAGTATTGCAAAGTAAAGTTAAAAAAAATTGTGAACCAGAACTTTTGGCCACACAGCCTGTGCACACAAAAATACCACACTGTGTGCCTATCCGTGGACAAACTCGCTACCGTCAGTGGAACAAACTTTCAGTGTCACAAATGTTCACACCCTTTAAACCCAACAAACATTTCTACAGTGGTTAGGGATTTACTGCTTCTACTGGATCCGTTTTTCCAGCCATCTACTCTATCTACGCCCTCTTGAGCGTAGTCACCAGTGCTGCAATCACATCACGACAGGCAAGATACGCTGCAAGCACTGTTACGCTTCGTGACAGCCGTCTTGCAGCTGTCAACCACTGGAAGCGAGTAGTAATTTCTCAGCGCATCGCTACACTCTGCCATGCTCACCTCGGCAGAGGTAAACAGGGAGCCACGTGACCACCCAGCCCGATCGATACCGGAGACAGCTGACGTGCCGTGGCAGTACTCGTCTGCACGCAACAAAGTGTGCCACAGCGCAAATAACACTAAGCAAAACAGATTTGAACAACTATGTATTTGACAGTAAAAATTACAACATTTGCAACACTTCTCCTTAAATGACATTACCACAATTAATGAATTCCATTATAACAATATTTTAAAAACTCGACAATTCTCTAGTATTACTAAAATACATTATCATATTAATAGTGCCTTCAGTAAGTTACTTTCATATTTAAAAAAGTTACAATTCTGAATGATTAGTACCACCAATTATTTGCATTCTAAAAAAGTATCACATTAAGAGGTTACGATTCTTATAACCTAGTTCCATCTATCACTAGCTTTCTTAACAATATTTATTTCAAAATAAAGCATGACAATTCTGAAAAAATTGGCTTCCAACCTTGGTTTTACAAACCACAATATTTGAAAATATTCTTTTTTGCATAACACGTTATGATTACTGTCACATCGATGACTAGACTGTGGTGCTCCATTTGATACACAATAGGCGGAAAGGAGAGCAGCTTGTTGATCCTAGTAAAGCCTCCATTTCCCTAAAAATACATATTAAAATTTACACTAAAAAAAAATAGAAACATCGTGGAGGCAGTCACTTATGACCCTTCAGAGCTCCTACCGATTAAAAGAATTAAAACTGGACTAACATAAAAATATTAATAACGCCCAAAAAAACATGAGAGTCGTGGAAGAACATGAACATTAAACATGAAATAAAACCTACTTGCTTGGGCGGCCAAATAAAATGATACACGACACGTTAAAACACTGGAAAATACAGACACACGACACCTTAGTTGAGCCGAAAAAGGATTTAGATGGGCGACCAAAACTACAATTTTGAAAAAACTAGTGACACTACACACCCAAGACATAAACAACTATGTCACACATAATACAAAACATTTAAACCTGCCCAATTTAGAAATGCTAATGATCTTCATGATTCACCATCAAATCTGTCCCATCACGCAGTTGCTCGCTCAATAGGCAGTATTAGGAAGTTAACATAACAGCGGCTGACCCCTGCTGAACGAGAATGATGTAGCTAATCCATAATGAAATTATTGTTACAGAAGACACGTCGCAGGCATCGGACGGACGTAGATTAGGAGTAGTCCGGACTGTGCAATAACTTAAATTAACCAGCATACATAAAAAAAATGTGACGTGCGAAGGGGGATGAGAATAAGAGGAGGGAGAGTCTGGGATGAAAATGGGAGGGGATTCGAGCCACAGAGAGTGCACCACCGTGTTAAACATGAAGGTGAGAAAAACGTCTTAACAAAGCGTTGCAAACTGACCATCTCCTGCCGCCTTCCTTAACACTGCAGCGGATATCAATACTCCGGCAAAATCAACACGTCCACCATATCCCTGCCGGTATTGCCCTGTAACTCGGTACTACTGGCATAGTGGGTGCAGAAACAGGCAGAAACCAGTTCGCAAAACAAGCAGTGTTACCAATGTGGCAGATCTTTTGCGAGCGAGTGACAGTGTCACAACATGTATACAAGTGCAACCGCCTACTGTCACAACTGACCAATCAGGACAAGTGTTTACATGTCAGCAAGTGATAGCACCACCACCACCACCACCACCACCACCACCACCAGCGTATGAACCTATGACTTGTTACGCGATTCCAATGCAGTGCGAATAGCATGCTGCTCTATCTCTCGCTCTATCTCTCTCTCTCTCTCTCTCTCTCTCTCTCTCTCTCTCTCTCTCTCTCTCCGCATTTGCGATGCATGCAACCTCAATCTCACCATCAATCGACACCTAAACACTCACAACAGAAAAGCTGCAAAGCAAATCTGTGAGAAGCTGCATTTGTTGATTACGCAGTGGATTGCCAAAACACTCAGCAAACTCAGTACGCAAGTTGATTGTTTCGAACAGTGTTCACATCACTCAATGCGCAAAAAGGTGCAAGCCTGAGTGTTAAACTAAATGCGTAAGTCGCAGACACAAAACAGGCTGGTGTTATGTTTTTAAACATATTGTGACATTTTCACACCTAGCAAAGAAATTCACACACCAACATGTGAACATAATTTTGTCATTCCCTCACATCTGTTATTTTGTGTTGACAGTGCACATTTCGCCAGCCAAGTGTGTTTGTGTACATTCGGCCCAAGTTCATTGATCGACCACGCGGCAGGAATTGGGCAGCGAGTCACCCTTCTCCCCTTTCTCTCGTGGCACTATTATTTCTCTTTCTTTCGCCTTTCAATCTGGTGCTATGGGCAAAACACCACACCCCTCCCTCCACCCCAAGGCCTTTCATTCTTCTTTTACGTACACATGCAAGTACGTCTATAGTAACACGCCGAATGACACACCGTGTATGGGGATTGCAGCATTTTACAAGCAACAGCGCGTCCATCATTTTTTTCGCATCAGCAAGCAAGTAAGGAGCAGCATACGGCCTGCCTGCGTTGTGACGCCTGGCGTCGTGGCGCCCACCTGGACGGGAGATTACCCCTCCTCACCTCGTCAGCTCCAGGTGACACCCCGGCACCTTCTGACGCACTGTCGACGGCATCAGGGCGGTTTCCGGCTGTGTCCACCGCAGGCGAGGGGGTTGATGCACTGGGGCAGCGCCACAGCAGGAACGTCATCGCCGACCGAAGGGTCACCCCCAAGTGGTCAAACCCCCCTCGGTCACTGCCAGCCCGGGATGCTACCAGCGGCAGTTGAGACGGTGGAGCGTCAGCAGCAGGAGTGATGGCGGGAGCGAGGACAGTGACGCAGCCAGCTCGCCCCCTCACTGCTGTTCGCAACGACCACGACGTGGGGTAGCGCGGGCGTGTCTGGCCTGCAGTGACGTCATCTCGTCACCCACTGTAGTTGACCATCCATGTCCAACCAGCAAGAAGGAGTTCTACTGCGCCCAGGACAGCACCAAGGCACCNCCCTCTGTCACTGCCAGCCCGGGATGCTACCAGCGGCAGTTGAGACGGTGGAGCGTCAGCAGCAGGAGTGATGGCGGGAGCGAGGACAGTGACGCAGCCAGCTCGCCCCCTCACTGCTGTTCGCAACGACCACGACGTGGGGTAGCGCGGGCGTGTCTGGCCTGCAGTGACGTCATCTCGTCACCCACTGTAGTTGACCATCCATGTCCAACCAGCAAGAAGGAGTTCTACTGCGCCCAGGACAGCACCAAGGCACCATATAACCTGTGGCCTCGGTGCCACCGGACTACGGCCTGCTCCTGCTGTGCCTAGTGGCGCACAGCTCACAGACGGTCTCCGAAGAGAGGGGGGCGTTTGATGCAGGATGGCATCTTGCCCTCTAGACCGTCTGCCATGCCATGCACCCGACATCATCACATCAGCATTCAGTGTGTGGTGTAGTGCAAGTACGGGCAAGGCAGTGTCGCAATACCCNTGCACCCGACATCATCACATCAGCATTCAGTGTGTGGTGTAGTGCAAGTACGGGCAAGGCAGTGTCGCAATACCCCTCTTCTCCTTGTCTGGAGATGGGAGGCGCATAAGGTTTTATTCCATCCAAAGTTGTGTGGCAAATAAAA
>NQII01008655.1:32624-66329 GCA_002778355.1 Clitarchus hookeri | reverse complement strand
GAGAGTGTGTTGACAGTCAGGAAAATGCTGGCTACACGATCGATATGCAGTACATATGAAAGCGCTCTTTGTTATTGTATGTTCCGCATAATCAATGGCAATTATGTTAAAGCAACTAGAAGCATCGATCAGTCAACAGTCTCGCACTCTCTCGTTTCAGTTTCGTATATGAAGAGTATGTCCCTGGACGTATGTGCGCGCGCCTCAATTTAAACGTCCACATAGTTTAGACATTCGAGTGTAATAATGTCACACGGTTGTTTCAACTTGTAGGATTTCATCACAGCAACCTGACACTCCTCGCATGAGTAGAGCGCATTGCATTTTCTTCTTCTTACTTTAAATTCAAGCTACCATGAAAATATTTGTCACTCCAAACAGTATCTGCTCGGCGGTGACACCGTTGTTCGCAGTTCTGAAGGTCTTGGGGTTGGCACCAATTAGTTATCGGCAAGGTGATGATCTGCGTATATACAGAACGCGCTTTAGAGGTACTGTACAATCTTTGAGTTACGTTATTGCCGTGACCATCGCAAGCATGTGTCTTTATTACAAANACGCTTTAGAGGTACTGTACAATCTTTGAGTTACGTTATTGCCGTGACCATCGCAAGCATGTGTCTTTATTACAAACATTCACCGAACAACGAGGGTTTTTCCACTTCAAGTTTGACCGTATTCTGGCTCATGGCTACTATTAACACTGTGAAAGTTGTGATTATCCTGTTCTCTTGTGCTAATTCCCGTTATGGCGAGATCATTAGAATGATTTGTAGCATGGATCAAGAGCTGCTCTCAACTTCGTGGGTCAAATATTCACATGTCAGCACATTCGTGTGGTTTCAGCTGTGCTTGTCTGCTGTGTTCCTAGGCTCAATTTATTCCACCTTGTTCTACTTACTGTATGATATTTACAATTGTTGGTCGCTAGTGTATATTCTTTTTGACATAGTAAGTAAAATGGGAGAATTATTATATTTAGATGCAATTTTACTCCTGGGCAAGGTTCTTGATCACCTAAACAAAGAAATTGAGAATCTCTGCTATCAAGGTATGTCAAGGAATGACCAGACAAATAATACTTCATTTATTCACTTTCCACTCTTCTTGAATGAAGACTTCTCTGCTTGTAGACCGTCCCAAACTGTGCAGAGAAGATCTCAAACAACCACATGCGACATAACTGCTGGATTGCTTAAACATTACAGGGAAATCTTCTTTTATGTGAATGAAACAAGAATGAGAGTAAACTCCGCTTTCGGTTTTCAGGTACTGGTATATTTGCTGTCCCGTATGAGCTGTGTCGTGTTTTTCACCAACTTTGTCGTCAAAATGATAGGAATTAAAGCTGAAACAGAAATATTTATGAATAATCTACGTCTAGGCTCGTTTCTGATATGTAATATCATTGACTTCTCAGACATAGTACTTACAACGTTCTTGCCCCAACATGTGGCCGACAAGAGAGAGAAGACAGTCTTGCTGCTGCAGAAGTTGAGTCTCAACAGGAACCTCAGTCCGGCCGCCATGATGGAACTGCAGATATTCTTCCATCAGGTGGAGAGGCCACTTGTCTTCAGCGCCTGGGGTTTCTTCAGCCTGGATCGCGGTACATTCTTCTCTCTTTTAGGGACATTGGCTACTTACATAGTCCTCTTAGTGCAGCTACGCTAAATAGAAGAATCTTACCAAATGTTTTATTGTTTAATTCTGTGTTAATTATTATTATGATTTTATTTTTCGAGAACATTTTTAAGATTTTGTTACCTAACGCCATTTTCTGCAATAACTTGCAGTAGGTTTTTGATCTAAATTTTGAATTGTGCTTGAATACATACAATTTGACAACTCTTAAATATTTTCGAATTCAAACGATAATTTCAGTTCGCAACATAGTACTGTTAGTGTGTGATATCATCACTATGTGGTAGTTGTTGATGCGAGATAAAATTGATTAAATATTAGTAATTTGGTTTTGTTTTTCCATGTGAAATAATATTATTATGACAATGTAAATTGTTTCTTGATTGTTAAGATAAAAAAAATCTTTGTGTGCAATAAATAACTTATTTATATGTGTAATCATACTAAATTTTGAGGGCATAAAAGTTTATTCAAGGGAAATTATGTAATAACCATAGGAAATATATGGAAATGTTGATATTACATCTGTATTTTTTTTTTTTTATCGTGTATTTGAAAGTGAATTGTCAACATGGAAAACATGTAATTTTTTGTATTTATTTAACGTAAGTATTGCTGATACCTACATCACCCTAAGTGTATGGAAACTAAACAAATAAACCCTTAAACTATACTATTCAGGCGATAGATGTTATTTCTGTAACATTAGATATATTGGCTATTATTTGTAGTTCTACATAAATTATTCTTTTAATATCTTGGAACGTGTTAGTACGAGTTGTAACCTGTTCATTCTATTATTACAAAAATCACCATCCACATTGCTTAAAAAAAGACGCAGGTCACCATATATGTTTTTTTTTCTCTTACGAAACATTGTTCAAATTGTAGAAAATAATCACAAGTACGCTTTCCTGGTATAACAAAATTTAATCTCATATTTTTCTAATCGTTTAATTTGTAGACATTATTTTGCGATAGTTGAATGTTTTATAACTTGAACAATTGTGTGCCATACTTTACAACATTGAACACACACGCCACCTTTCTTCCAGTAGTAACACCGCCTGCACACTTCGCTACTAATGCAGTGTTATTAATAACGATTACGAAGTTTGGTCGGATAGAAACCTTGTGTAGCAGTTTTATACTTTTCATTAATTTTTTGAAATAATATTTATCGCTATTTGTAAAGTTTCGTCATTTTTTGAAAACACCGACGATTTGAGAGAAGTAATTTCAAGTTAGAATTTCATTAATCTTGGATTATCCAACAAGGAACGTTACAATTTAATTGCCGGTTAATGTTGATTTCATATTTGAAATTAAACAATTTACGATAATTGACATAGATTAAAATTTGTGAAATTATTTAAAATTTTTAAATTAAACTTATGTATCTGACATTATGTAATAGAATATCCAACTAATTACCCATTATATATTAAGGAGTACTATATTTGTACAAAATAAATCTGCAAATAATATTATGTAACATCCTGAATCGAATCAACCTTCAGAATTTTAATGACTTGTGTATTTATGTTATATCAAAACGTAATTTTATTTTAATGTATGTTATGTTATTAGCACTGTAGTTATTTAATACTGTTAATAACCTATTCCATTACTTTTTAACTCTATTTTAATTTGCTACATATTAATAAGTCTTTCCTGTTTGAAGAATAGTTTTTTTTTTTAGCAGGTCTGAGTAACCAAGTAGTTGTTAATGCGTTTCTATATCNTCAGAATTTTAATGACTTGTGTATTTATGTTATATCAAAACGTAATTTTATTTTAATGTATGTTATGTTATTAGCACTGTAGTTATTTAATACTGTTAATAACCTATTCCATTACTTTTTAACTCTATTTTAATTTGCTACATATTAATAAGTCTTTCCTGTTTGAAGAATAGTGTTTTTTTTAGCAGGTCTGAGTTACCAAGTAGTTGTTAATGCGTTTCTATATATTCTAAGTATAGCAATAGTTAATTGTAGTGTCCATCACTCTCGTGATTCGTTTGATTTTCGAAAGCGTCTTATGTNATTCTAAGTATAGCAATAGTTAATTGTAGTGTCCATCACTCTCGTGATTCGTTTGATTTTCGAAAGCGTCTTATGTTATGTCTTTTTGAAGAACATAAGTCATCTTGGTTTTCGACAACAGGACGCTGACCCGCGTGGGTTCGGTCTGATAATTTTCTAATTAGACCTGATGTAATTTTCCGTCTTCACACCTGCAATCAGGCTGTCTCAATGGAGAACAAGAACTATGAGCATATTTAGTGAGAAGCAGATTTGCACGGTATCGGCTAGCGTAATTTTAACTGGAATTACAATAAATTTTTAAGCAGAGGCGCTATTTAAATTTTGTCAGAGCTTTTTCTAAACGACATATTTTATTTGATATTTACGGACCCCTGTAAGCATTAACCTGTAAGTATCAAANGTCAGAGCTTTTTCTAAACGACATATTTTATTTGATATTTACGGACCCCTGTAAGCATTAACCTGTAAGTATCAAACCACATGGATAACTTAGCTTAAGTTGCATTAATTTCTCTGAACTTACTTTGAGAAGAGATGTTACAATATCATTTTAGAAGTTTTAATTATTTTTCGCTGGGCCTTAATCTAAGTATTCTGGTCAGGAGAGGGGCTTGTGTTGCTATGGCACTAGTTAATTAAATATTGCATTTTACATATATATATATATATATATATATATATATATATATANAAAATTTGCATAATTATGTTAAGCATGATTTATAAAGTAAGGAATGCGTAGTCTCTTTTAAGGAAATGTAATTTCATCATATCATCCTTGTGTTCGTATCAAGAACAATTTGCAATAAAACAAAGTACCGTCTCATAAAGAGATATTTCGTCGTAAATACCGAGTGAAAGATGGTACGTTGACAGTCAAGAAAATAGCAGTTCTACGATCGATATTAATTATTAACACACACTAATGCTATTGGTAACTCCATTTAATCAATGACAATCATGTTAAAGCACTCGGCAATATAGATCAACGTGTTAACTGTCTCATATTTATGTTTGAGCTTTGTTTACAAAGTCGTAGGTAGAAATTTTAAGTAAAAATTCTTGTACTAAATTAGGCTGAAATTGAGAAATGTAATTTATCTCGTGTGGAAGGCCTTTGTCGACTACATTGACTGAGTTCGAATCTAATAAGTTTGCTTTATAATGAAAGAACCTTGTTTCGGATTACTGGTGAAAATAATTGGTTCTGAAATGAATTTTTCACATACAGACATTATAGCCTTAGCTGATAAGTCGTTGTTTGTAGTTCTGAAGATAGCAGGTATAGCGCCTAACAACTATCGAAAAATCAGTGTTGTCAATCACATATTCAGAACGCGCTTATAAGGATTCATACAGCCGGTTTCTTGTGTAATTGTTGTGATTGTAAATTGTATTTAATTTTAACCGCTTATCGTATCTTCTAGACGATTAAAGNTGTTTCTTGTGTAATTGTTGTGATTGTAAATTGTATTTAATTTTAACCGCTTATCGTATCTTCTAGACGATTAAAGTTCTCTACTGGACGGGATAATCATCTGGTTTACCACTGTTGTGTGCGTTGCGAAGTTCTTGGTTTTTGTCGTCTCGTGTGCCACATCTCGTTTTGGTGAGATCATCAGAANACTGTTGTGTGCGTTGCGAAGTTCTTGGTTTTTGTCGTCTCGTGTGCCACATCTCGTTTTGGTGAGATCATCAGAAGACTCCTTCACATGGTCCAAGGTCTCCTCTTCACATCGGGCGTAAAGTATCCGCATGACAGCGCGTTTGTGTGGCTCCAGATGTTCTTAGTGAAAGTGTTCCTAGGTCATGGTTACTCAATTCACTTTTACTATATGTACTGCACTTACAAATTTGAATTTTTCCGTTTATTCTGTTTGACACTATCCCAAGGATTGCGTGTTTGTTATACTTGGATAGGCTTCTGATCCTTGGTAAAATTATTAATTACATATAGAAAGAAATTGAAAACCTTGGTGTTAAAAATTTCCTTGAAAATGACCGGGTACTTGGGACCTTGTTACAAAGTCGACGTACGGTGAGTTCTTATGACGTTGGGAGATTAGCCCACACATCAATTCCAGTCGAAATTTGCCATCTATACCGATATGATCTTCGCAGAACACAAGCATATGGCGACGTAACTACTGGAATGCTGGAACACTGCAGGGAAGCATACTGCTATCTAAGGTATACAATGCTGACTTTGAACTCTGCGTACGGTTTGCTGCTATTGATTTCCCTTCTGTCTTCCATTTTATGACGCCAACTTTGCCATCTCTGTATTAATGAATGATTAGGAGAAAACATAGTTCTCAGTAATTTTCATCTGGGACCAGCTGTAATGTGTATTATTACTGACTTCTTATGGATAGTACTTACGACGTTCTTGACGTAGCATGTATCCGACAAGAGAGAGAGAGAGAGAGAGAGAGAGAGAGAGATATACTACAATCTCATTGCTGCAAAAGTTGAGTCTGAAGTTAAGAGAAACCTCAGTGCTGCCACCATGTTGGAGTTGTTGATGTTCTTTCAATACGCCGAGAAGTCAGTGTTCTTCAGCGTCAGCCTGGATCGCGGTACTTTCTTCACTCTTGTAAGACTCCTGGCAACTTACAAGGCTTTGTTAGACCAGCTGCTCTGAGATGAAGGCATGTTCAAAACGTTTCCTTCCGAACACAGAGTGTTTACATAGAATTAAACTGCAGAGTAGAAACAATTGAACAGTTCTATAACCTGTTTTCAGTATAGCAGCATCCAAATGTTTGGTACCAGCATCAGAATGCTCTGTTGAGTTTACTGTAGTCTTGTTTGTTGCAAGATCAATTCCAGTATGGCTGATATTGTTCTATTGAAGAAACGATCATTTCTGTAATATAGCAAGAAAACACTTAAAAGTTCTAGGAACTAGGACCCATATATGTAGACATTAATATATATACAGGGGATGGAAAAAAATAATATGAACACTTGACATATACACAATATTTATTTATTAATAATGTGTTGGGCCACCATTTGCTTTTAGAACAGCTGCAATTCTTCGTGGAATATATTCATAGAGTGTCTGAATATTTTGCAACGGAATGTTTTCCCATTCTTGTACCTAAACATTCGCCAATTGCTTCAATGATGTTGGAGATGGAAATCTGCTTCTCACTCTCTGCTCTAAAACTCTCCATAACGGATCAATTATGTTGAGGTCTGGCGATTGTTTGATGATATGCTCATGCTCCTCAAACCAAGACTGAAACTTTTTGGCTGTGGGTATGGGCGCATTATCATCTTGGAATACGGCAGTGTTTGGCAGCAATATGCTAGTCATAGTAAGAACTTCATCATTGAGGATATCGAGAGATTCATTCGCAGTAATCCGGCCAGTGATGTGAATGAGAGGACCAGCAGAATACCACGATATAGCCGCCCAAATCATCACGGAACCTCCCCCATGCTTGACTGTAGGAAGCAGGCAGTCCGGATTGTAGGTTTCTTTTGGGGTTCTCCGTACATAAACCCGGCCGTTTATAGGAAACAATGTAATCGATGATTCATCGGACCATACCACATTATTCCAATAATCAAGTGTCCAGGTTTTATGATCGTGGCACCACTTCTTTCGCAGCTTAGCGTTGGCTTCCGTTATAAAGGGTTTCGCAATTGCAGCCCTTCCATGAATGTTGGCTTTGTGGAGCTCCCACCGCACTGTTTTTGTCGAAACAGTATTACCCATGCGTGTGTTGAGTTCTGCTTTCACTTTTGCTGCGGTAGTTTTATGTTGTCTGGCCACAATTCTTTTAATGTTCGTCGGTCTCTGTCAGTTAACTGTGGGTTTCGCCCACCATTCCTCTTCGCCGATGATGTTTTACCATGTTTTGTTTATGCTGTCATTGCCGTGGATACTGTCGCTCGTGAAACGTTAAACAATTCAGCTGTTTTCGTCACAGACGCTCCCGCTAACCGAGCACCAACTATTTGCCCTCTTTCAGAGTCTGAGATATCACACATTTCACCGATCGCTTGTTTAAACCGTCGCAGAAAAAGCATATAAAACACTGAAATATAACCTACAAGACTTGGCACGTAAACTGTGCAGTACATACGTGTCGCATTATTTACACGGAAGCAGTGTTGCCAACATGCAACAAAATGTACTATATCGCATGGTGTTCATATTATTTTGTTCATCTCATGTAAACACATATACATGTATATGTATATAAATAAATACACTAGGGCTTATTCAGAAGTCATGGTGAATATTTAATACCTCCCGAAAATGACCCAACATAGGAAATGTACTATGTACGATTGAAAAAGTACGATAGGTATGTTTTAAAGATGACACCACATGGGAAATGGATGCTTGAATGTACCGCATGGAACAAAGACGTACATGGATGCTTTAAATCACCTTTTAATAGATATGTACTTGTAGAAACTGTATACACTCATGGGAACGGGTATGTACCCTACTTCTACGAGCTGTCTATCATCCTTCCCAGTAGTCTCAGAGGTTGCCCACGGTTCGTTGCCAGCGATGAGGTAGACGGGAATTACCATCATGCGGTATAAAGTTTTTTGCATTTTAAAAATAATTTAGGCTATTAATTTTTTTGAATGAAGACGGTTTAGACGAAGCTATCCATTAATGTAATTTACCCAGTCTGAGGTTTTTTTCTTTTTAATTTTCCTTTAATTTTTTTGTGATATGTAAAAAAATATTACGTATATTTATTATTTTATATTACTTTTCATTGAAAAATATGTAGTTTCAAAACTAACAAATATTATTGACATGAAGTTTCTTATAACGCCTTGCAAGCTACCTTCCACCATTGTGGAAAAACATTTAAAAAAAATAGACACACAAATAAAACAAATTTAATATCAGAGATACACTTCCCTTAAAGATGATAAAAAACAAACTATACTTAAATGTTTTCTCATGCAAGTGGTAGATTGCAAAGCTTTCCTCTAATAATACAAGGCCAATGAAAAGAAAAACGAGTTTGTAGATTTTTAATAAAAAAAAAAAAAGTTTTAATCAACTCACTTCGTATGAAAATTACAAAGTAAATACGCAATATCCCATTGACCCCAAAGCATTGGAAATTATTTCATTTCATAAGAATGTTTATATCCCACTAGCAGTTGGAAAATTGAACAATGCTATACCACTCCATTCAATTTTCTTAAAAGCCGAAGCGGAGTGTGTGTTGACAGTCAGGAAAATGCTGGCTAAAAGATCGATATGCGTTAAATATGGAAGCGCTCCTTGTTATTGTTTGTTCCGCATAATCAATGACAATTTTGTTAAAGCACTCAGACGCATCGATCAGTCAACTGTCTCGCACTCTATCGTGTCAGTTTTGTATATGAAGAGTATGTCCCTGGACGTATGTGATCATGCCTCAATTTAAAAATCCACTTAGTTATTACAGTCGAGCGTAGTTATGTCACACGTTTGTTTCAACTTGTAACATTTCATCAATACAGCCCGACACTCCTCGCATGAGAAGCGCGCATTGCATTCTCTTCTTTTTACTTTAAATTCAAGCTACCATGAAAATATTTGTCGCTCCAAACAGTATCTGCTCGGCTGTGACACCGTTGTTCGCAGTTCTGAAGGTTTTCGGGCTGGCACCAATCAGTTATCGGCAAGGCGATGATCTGCGTATATACAGAACGTGCTTTAGAGGTACTGTGCAATCTTTGACTTACGTAATTGCCGTGAGTATTGCAAGCATGTGTCTTTATTACAAACGTTCCCAGAACAATGAGGGTTTTTCCACTTCAAGTTTGACCGTATTCTGGCTCATGGCTACTATTAACACTGTGAAAGTTGTCAGTATCCTTCTCTCTTGTGCTAATTCCAGTTTTGGGGAGATCATCAGAATGATTTGTAACATGGATCAAGAGCTGCTCTCAACTTCGTGGGTCAAATATTCACATGTCAGAACATTCGTGTGGATTCAGCTGTGCTTATCTGCTGTGTTCTTAGGCTCAATCTATTCCACCATGTTATATTTACTGTACGATATTTACAAATGTTGGTCGCTAGTGTATATTCTGTTTGACATAGTAAGTAAAATGGGAGAAATATTATATTTGGATGCACTTTGTCTCATAGGCAAGGTTCTAGATCACCTAAACAAAGAAATTGAGGATCTCTGCTATCAAGGTATGCCAAGGAATGACCAGAGAGGTAATACTTCATTAATTCACTTTCCGCTCATCTCGAATGAAGACTTCTCTACTTGCAGACCGTCCCAAACTGTGCAGAGAAGATCCCAAACAACCACATGCGACATAACTGCTGGATTGCTTAAACATTACAGGGAAATCTTCTTATATGTGAATGTAACAAGTGCAAGAGTAAACTCATCTTTCGGTTTTCAAGTTCTGGTATCTATGGTGTCCCACATGAGTAGAGTTGTGTTTTTCACCAACTTTGTCATCAAATCGCTAGGGAAGAAAGCTGATACAGAAACCTTCCTCAATAATCCACGCCTATTGTCGTTTCTAATTCGGAGTATTATTAACTTTGCAGAAATAGTACTTACAACGTTCTTGCCCCAACATGTGGCCGACAAGAGAGAGACGACAATCTTGCTGCTGCAGANTGTCATCAAATCGCTAGGGAAGAAAGCTGATACAGAAACCTTCCTCAATAATCCACGCCTATTGTCGTTTCTAATTGGGAGTATTATTAACTTTGCAGACATAATCCTTACAACGTTCTTGCCCCAACATGTGGCCGACAAGAGAGAGAAGACAATCTTGCTGCTGCAGAAGTTGAGTCTCAAGAGGAACCTCAGTCCGGCCGCCATGATGGAACTANCGTCAAAATGTTTGAGATGAAAGCTGAAACAGAAGCATTCATCAATAATCCACGCCTAGTGCCGTTTCTGATTTGGAGTATCATTGACTTCTCAGAAATAGTACTTACAACGTTCTTGCCCCAACATGTGGCCGACAAGAGAGAGACGACAATCTTGCTGCTGCAGAAGTTGAGTCTCAAGAGGAACCTCAGCCCGGCCGCCATGATGGAACTGCAGATATTCTTCCATCAGGTGGAGAGGCCACTTGTCTTCAGCGCCTGGGGTTTCTTCAGCCTGGATCGTGGTACATTCTTCTCTCTTTTAGGGACATTAGCTACTTACGTCGTCCTCTTAGTGCAGTTACAATAAACAGAAGAAGCTTACCAAATATTTATTATTTATTCTTTGTTAAATATTAATATAATTTTACTTGTGAAAATTTAAATATTTTGTTTACCAACCGCCTTTTTTCAAACGAAAATTTCTGTTCACAACGCGTTATGGTTAGAATGTGTTATCAATATTATGTGGCAGTTGTTAATGTCAGATATAAATTAATTACCTAGTAGGTATATGTTTTTGTTTTTCCATGTGAAATAAATTTTTTTTGACTATGTAAATTGTTTCATGATTGTTAAGAAGGAAAAAATCGTTGGGTGCAATGAACATTTTTTAAATTTGTTTAAGCATACTCATGTTTCAGGACATAAAATATTATTCAAGGGATATTATTTAGACACCAATGGAAATGTTGACATTACATGTGTATTCAGTGTTTTTGTGTACTCAAAAATAATTGCCAACACGGAAGGGAAATAATGTTTTGGGGCTCAATGTATGTACTACTGATACCCACAACACACTAAGTGTATTTAAAAGAAACAAATAAACCCTTTAACTATTGTTGTCAGATGATTGATGTTATTTACGTGACATTAGAGATATTGGTTATTTTTTTGTACTTTTACATGAATTATTCTTTTAATATATTGCAACATGTTAGCCATAGTTGTTAAATGTATTACGTAAACGTAAACCACATGTCTCCTTGGGATGTGTAAAATAGTACAGATGTTAGTTTACATATAACTGACTATTTTCCAAATTAACATGTCCGCCAAAGGCGAGACATGTCGAAAAGAAGGACAGGGTTTCAAATGTTAAATAATTTTAAACTTTCTAGGTCATCTTTCACGACATCGCTTTCAATAAAAAACACTTTGTGAATTTCGCGGCTGCCAAATTGCTAAACAATTGTTTTCTTTAAAAATTTAATAGTCAGAAATTGCTGTTATAATAAATTTATATAATTAACAAAAACACAAACTCTTACTAATTTACTTGTACCATCGCTCTTCTCTTCAAAGTGCAGAAATAGTTTTTATTTTTTTAAGCTATAGTGTGGAAGGTAGCTAAGAGACTTCTGTATTCTTAATTTTTAATAATATAGTTTTATTCAAGTTATCTTACGTTTGTTACATATTTATATGCTGTTCAACGTATGTGAGCCATATTTATTTCATCTATCAAAACATTATTTTAAGAAATTTTAGTAATTTGTGAACTACAGTTTTCGTTATTTCCTTTTGTTCTACCCCACTGAGTAGATAAACCATTATCATTCGCCTCTTTGTGAAGACAATGTGGAAATAATGCTGGACGATAAACGCGAAATTTTTGTGCAATACGTTTTCTCTTCTTTATGTAATTTTTCAACAGCAATTTCGTTTTATTTACTTTATTTAGGAACCACTTGAAGGTTTAGCAGAAGCGTTGTTTTCATTGAAGCAGACATTTTATTTCACATCCGATAATTTTACCTTATTGTAGTTATAAACTCATGAGGTATAGTTCTTAACAGCATCCATAATTAACACAAAAATGCTTTATAACAACACAGCGTATTGAAAACAAAACATGCATACAAATGAGTTTCAATAAATGAGAATTTACTTTATTTGCCAATTATTAAACCATGATATAAAAATTGTCACCTAGCACAATTATTTGATGTCATTGTACATATTCTACATGGACATTTTTTTAGATTTGTAGTAATAAACAATTTACACTAATTTTTAATAAGTTAATAATGCAACACTTTTTACGTCACAGCTTTGATCTGTGTAACTGTCATGCAAAATAATATATAAAACTGTTAGCTTTCCAAATAACTTTACTTCAGAATATATTCGGATACTGTCAATTTAGGTTTGTGAATCTCTCATTTATTGTAAGAAAAGGTCCAGCAAAATGTTTGCTCTTAATTAATGTTATTCATGTAGGAAAATAAAACTGAAAAATGCTATAAGTGAGCAATTGGAAGTATCAATCGTTACCAACACAAATACACACATCTACTCACTGAAATCTCTAACAATTTTTTCTACATAAATAGGAGATCTCGACCTCTGTTTCGGTGTAAATTATTTTACGTTATTTTGAAAATATAGACATAATTAAAACTTATTACTAAAAACACTGAAATAACACTTTTTTTTTAATTCTAGCCATTCTTTCAACTATCTAACCAGCCAGAATAAATAATTTTTTGGAAGTCGTAAAGAGGCGTTGCGGTATCATAACTAAAGAGTTCGCTAACTGACGTTTTGTTTTATAGGTACGAATGTGTATAATAAATTGAAAAAATACTTTACTCTACACGAGTGATCTACTGGGATATATATCCGTGATAAGAATATATACATTTTGATCTGAGGCATTTGTTTTCTTGCCAACAATGCAACATGTCGACAGGAGTCTTATTTTTGTAACAGAACAGAGTTTTCACGTGATCACTATTTTATCCATATATTTGTTGTATCTTCACAAGGAGCTACGGGACTATTTTTCAGTAAAAACGTTTTAAANTGACTATTTTCCAAATTAACATGTCCGCCAAAGGCGAGACATGTCGAAAAGAAGGACAGGGTTTCAAATGTTAAATCATTTTAAACTTTCTAGGCCATCTTTCACGACATCGCTTTCAATAACAAACACTTTGTGAATTTCGCGGCGGCCAAATTGCTAAACAATTGTTTTCTTTAAAAATTTAATAGTCAGAAATTGCTGTTATAATAAATTTATATAATTNAACGTTACCGAGCGTTACACTTTTTCATAAGTGACTCCCAGCCCAACCTAATTTAAGACGTTGTCACGTCAACACAAACTCTTACTAATTTACTTGTAGCATCGCTCTTCTCTTCAAAGTGCAGAAATAGTTTTTATTTTTTTAAGCTATAGTGTGGAAGGTAGCTAAGAGACTTCTGTATTCTTAATTTTTAATAATATAGTTTTATTCAAGTTATCTTACGTTTGTTACATATTTATATGCTGTTCAACGTATGTGAGCCATATTTATTTCATTTATCAAAACTTTATTTTAAGAAATTTTGGTACATTATGAATTACAATTTACGTTATTTCCTTTTGTTCTTCGCCACTGAGTAGATAAACCTTTATCATTCGCCTCTTTGTGAAGACAATGTGGAAATAATGCTGGACGATAAACGCGAAATTTTTGTGCAATACATTTTCTCTTCTTTATGTAATTTTTCAACAGCAATTTCGTTTTATTTACTTTAAAAATAGGAAGCGCTTGAAGGTTTAGCAGAAGCGTTGTTTTCATTGAAGCGGACATTTTATTTCACATCCGATAATTTTACCTTATTGTAGTTATAAACTCATGAGGTATAGTTCTTAACAGCATCCATAATTAACACAAAAATGTTTTATAACAACACAGCGTATTGAAAACAAAACATGCATACAAATGAGTTTCAGTAAATGAGAATTTACTTTATTTGCCAATTATTAAACCATGATATAAAAATTGTCACCTAGCACAATTATTTGATATTGTACATATTCTACATGGACATTTTTTTAGATTTGTAGTAATAAACAATTTACACTAATTTTTAATAAGTTAATAATGCTACACTTTTTACGTCACAGCTTTGATCTGTGTAACTGTCATGCAAAATAATATATAAAACTGTTAGCTTTCCAAATAACTTTACTTCAGAATATATTCGGATACTGTCAATTTAGGTTTGTGAATCTCTCATTTATTGTAAGAAAAGGTCCAGCAAAATGTTTGCTCTTAATTAATGTTATTCATGTAGGAAAATCAAACTGAAAAATGCTATAAGTGAGCAATTTGAAGTATCAATTGTTACCAACACAAATACACACATCTACTCACTGAAATCCCTAACAATTTTTTCTACATAAATAGGAGATCTCGACCTCTGTTTCGGTGTAAATTACTTTACATTATTTTGTAAATATAGACATAATTAAAACTTATTACTAAAAACACTGAAATAACACTTTTTTTTTTAATTCTAGCCATTCTTTCAACTATTTAACCAGCCAGAATAAATAATTTTTTGGAAGTCGTAAAGAGGCGTTGCGGTATCATAACTAAAGAGTTCGCTAACTGACGTTTTGTTTTATAGGTACGAATGTATATAATAAATTGAAAAAACACTTTTCTCTACGCGAGTGACCTACTGGGAAATATATCCCTGATAAGAGTATATACATTTTGATCTGAGCCATTTGTTTTCTTGCCAACAATGCAACATGTCGACAGGAGTCTTATTTTTGTAACAGAACAGAATTGTTATGTCTTCACTATTTTATCCATATATTTGTTGTATCTTCACAAGGAGCTACGGGACTATTTTTCAGTAAAAACGTTTTAAAATAATGATTTCCAAGTATAGGTACTCCCCAGCCAAATATTTGTCAGAAATAATTCGTATTATGTCTTCTGTAAATTATTTCGTACGGATTCATCTAATTAAACTGTGATAGAGCTAAAATAAACCAGTATTTCTTGTGAAGGTCTCCCCAAATACAAAGCTATTGTAACGTCAAAACGTCCAACATTCGTAACAACACTAGCGTGTACACATAAATGTATGTATGCAGATACATAAGTACAAGTACAGTTACGAACACGACCCATACATTCGGTTCTGTTGCTACTTCTTACTCTGATAACAATATTTCGATATGACCAACAACCAACTCTATTACTGTGACTTTGTTAACACGCTAGATGATTTCGGGTTACGGAAATATATTTCGGAGCCCTTCATGTTATATTTCTACCAATGACTGTAACGAGCGTGATGGAAATAATTCGCTCAAACTACATCTTACATTATGTGCTTCCTGCTATGGCTTATAGCCCTAACAATTGATAAAATTTAAATTTCCTTCATTAATGCATATATAATTTTCCGTAACTAAACTTTTTATTTAGTATATTATTGTATTACTTAAAAACTACATATTATTTCTAATCGAAATAGCGAATAAAATTTTCCGAAATCTGCAATGGTAATGAATTTTATTAATATAAGAATCTTAATATAAAAACAGCTAAATTATCGTGAAAACATAGGAATTTACATCCTTACCAATACATTTTTTTTTTAAGGTGCGTCCGCAAGCATCAGCCTCTAGGCTAAACAGAATTCTTTAATTTTATTTCGTTACCATATGACTTTAAAATGTATCGATAATTGGAAACAATCTTCGAGCGAATAGTTGCTGGGTTAAAGTTATCCACGTAGGGAAATATTTCAAGTACTTTTCTAAAGTGATCTTCTAGGTTTGAATGTATATCAATAATACTTCGTGAAGCACAAAACACTCGCGGGTTATGTTCCTACTTGAGCAGCTTGTTTCATTTTCATCTGTAAAACCTAACTCACACTGTTAAAATAATTTAGTCTTTATTTGTTTCGAATGAAGTTTGGTTTAGATAAAGACCTTAAAAATGTCATTTAAACAGTCTACAATTTTTTTAGTTTAATTGTTTTAAATTCTTTTTGTGATAAAGAAAATATGACTCTCTTTTTCATTATTTTAAGTGAACTTTTTTTGAAAAGTATGCTTTTTCAATCTTTACAAATTTTCGTGACTAGAAGTTACGTATAACGCCCTCCAAGTTTTTCACAATTGTGGAAAATATATTAAAAATTTATATAAGGACGCTAAAAAATAAAAAAATTGATATACACTTCTTCATACATGATAAAAAACANAAGACGCTAAAAAATAAAAAAATTGATATACACTTCTTCATACATGATAAAAAACAAATTATAGCTATATGTTTTCTCATGCAAGTGGTAGATTGCAAAGATTTCCTCCAATAATACAAGGCCAATGAAAATAAAAACTAGTTTATGTATCTATAATGAAGTGAAATGAGGGTTTTTTTTAGCTCACGCTGTATTAAAATTACAAAGAAAATATGCAATATCCCATTATCAAAAAGGATTGGAAATAATTTCGTTTCGTAAAAACGTTTGTATCTTATTTAGCAAGTGATAAATTGAACAATGCNACAAAAAGGATTGGAAATAATTTCGTTTCGTAAAAACGTTTGTATCTTATTTAGCAAGTGATAAATTGAACAATGCTATACCGTTCTAAACCAATTTTCTTAACAGCCGAAGCGGCGTGTGAGTTGACAATCAGAGAGAATGATGGCTACACGATCGATGTGCATTACGTATGAAAGCGCTCTTTGTTATTGTCTGTTCCACATAATCAATGACAATTATGTTAAAGCACTCAGAAGCATCGATCAGTCAATAGTCTCGACCTCTATCGTGTCAGTTTCGTATATGAAGAGTATGTCCCTGGACGTATGTGCACGCGCCTCAAATTAAACATCCACATAGTAAAGACAGTCGAGCGTAATAATGTCACACGGTCGGTTCGACTTGTAAGATTTCATCACAACAGCCCGACACTCCTCGCATGAGAAGCGCGCATTGCATTTGCTTCTTCTTACTTCAAACTCAAGCTACTATGAAAATATTTGTCACACCAAACAATATCTGCTCGGCTGTGACGCCGTTGTTCGCAGTTCTGAAGGTGTTNCTACTATGAAAATATTTGTCACACCAAACAATATCTGCTCGGCTGTGACGCCGTTGTTCGCAGTTCTGAAGGTGTTCGGGCTGGCACCAATCAGTTATCAGCAAGGTGATGATCTGCGTATATACAGAACACGCTTTAGAGGTACTGTACAATCTTTTACTTACGTCATTGCCGTCGCCATCGCAAGCATGTGTCTTTATTACAGACATTTCCCTAGAAGTGAGGATATTTCGACTCCGAGCCTGATCGTATTCTGGCTCACGGCTGTTATCAACACTTTGAATGTTGTCATTATCCTGTTCTCTTGTGCTAATTCCCGTTATGGCGAGATCATTAGAATGATTTGTAGCATGGATCAAGAGCTGCTCTCAACTTCGTGGGTCAAATATTCACATGTCAGCACATTCGTGTGGATTCAGCTGTGCTTATCTNGCTCTCAACTTCGTGGGTCAAATATTCACATGTCAGCACATTCGTGTGGATTCAGCTGTGCTTATCTGCTGTGTTCCTAGGTTCAATCTATTCCACCATGTTCTACTTACGGTATGATTTTTATAAATGTTGGTCGCTAGTGTATATTCTGTTTGACATAGTAAATAAAATGGGAGAATTATTATATTTAGATGCAATTTTGCTCATAGGCAAGGTTCTAGATTACCTAAACAAAGAAATTGAGGATCTCTGCTCTCAAGGCATGTCAGGGAATGACCAGAGAGGTAATACTTCATTTATTCACTTTCCGCTCATCTCGAATGAAGACTTCTCTGCTGGTAGACCGTCCCAAACTGTGCAGAGAAGATCCCAAACAACCACGTGCGACATAACTGCTGGATTGCTTAAACATTACTGGGAAATCTTCTTATATGTGAATGAAACAAAACTGAGAGTGAACTCAGCTTTCGGTTTTCAAGTTCTGGTATCTATGGTGTCCAGCATGAGCAGAGTCGTGTTTTTCATTAACTTTGTCATCAAAATGATAAAGATGAGAGCTGAAACAGAAACATACAATTTTAATCCACGCGTACTGGCGTTTCTGTTTGGTAGTCTCATTGACTTCTCAGACATAGTACTTACAACGTTCTTGCCCCAACATGTAGCCGACAAGAGAGAGACGACAATCTCGCAGCTGCAGAAGTTGAGTCTCAAGAGGAACCTCAGTCCGGCCGCCATGATGGAACTGCAGATATTCTTCCAGCAGGTGGAGAGGCCACTGGTCTTCAGTGCCTGGGGTTTCTTCAGCCTGGATCGCGGTACATTCTTCTCTCTTTTAGGGACATTAGCTACTTACGTCGTACTCTTAGTGCAGCTACGCTAAATAGAAGAAGCTCACAAAATAGTTTATTATTTAAANGAAGAAGCTCACAAAATAGTTTATTATTTAAATCTGTGTGAAACAGTAATATAATTTTACTTTTTGAGAAAATGTTTGGGGTGTGGTTCACCAACCGCCTTTACTGCAGAAATTCTCAGGAGATTTTTAATTATGTAAAATATTATTGTTCTTGAATACATACACTTTTACATATCTGAAATAATTTTTGAATTCAAACGATAATTTCAGTTCGCAATGTAGTATTGTTAGTGCGTGATATCATAACTATGTGGCAGTTGTCGGTGCGAGATAAAATTAATTAAATATTAGTAATTTGTTTTTGTTTTTCCATGTGAAATAAATTTATTATGTATAGGTAAATAGTGTCTTGGTTGTTAAGATACAAAAAATATTTGTGTGCAATAAAAAACCTATTTATATGTGTAATCATACTAATGTTTCATGGCATGAAAGATTGTATCATGGGAAATGATGTTAAAATCAAAGGAAATATATGGAAATGTTGGTATTACATCTCTATTTTCTGTTATCGTGTGCTAGGAAGTGAATCGCCAACATGATAAAGATGTAATATTTTGTGTTTCAACGTAAGTATTGCTGAAACTTACATAACCGCGAGTGTATTTAAATGAAACAATTGAACTCTTCAACTTTGCCGTTTAGCTAGTAGATGTTGTTTACATGACATTAGAGATATTGGTAATTATAATATGTTTTTTCTACATAATGTATTCTTTTACTATATTGTAATGTATTAGCCTCAGTCATTAAATGTATTATATAAACTTAAATATACCATGCGTTTTTTTTGTGAAGTTTAAAATTGTACAGAAATTAGTTTACATATAACTGTCTCTTTTCCAAATTAACAAGTCTGCCAAAGGCGAGACTGGTTGAAAGGAAGGAGAGGGTTACAAAGGTTAAATAATTTTAGATGTTTCCCTTGCCATCTTTCACTACATCGCTTTCAAACAAAATCACTTTGTGTATTTTGCGCCGGCCAAATTGCTACACAATGTTTTCTTTAAAAAAAAAAAAATAGCCTGAAAATTGCTTTTAAATTAAATTTATATGCTTAACAAAAACACAAACTCTTTTTAATTTTCTTCTACTTACACTTTTGCAGCGTTGCTCTTCTCTGCAAAGTGCACAAATTGTTATTAGTTTGAAAGTTATACTGTGGAAAGTAGCTGAGACACTCCTGCATTCTTAATTTTTAATAATAAAGTTTTATTCAAGTCATTCTACGTTTGTTAGAAATGACCATGTTGTACAACTTATGTAAGTGATATTTATTTCTTCTATCAAAACATTATTTCTAAGAATCTGTCGTTTCAGTATCTTGTGATACTACAGTTTTCGTTATTTCCTTTTTTTCTACCTCACTGAGTAGATAAACCATTATCATTCGTCTCTGAGTGTTGACAATGTGGAAATAATGCTGGACGATAAACGTGAAATGTTTTTGTGCAGTANCATTATCATTCGTCTCTGAGTGTTGACAATGTGGAAATAATGCTGGACGATAAACGTGAAATGTTTTTGTGCAGTATGTTATCTCTTCTTTATCTGATTTCTCTAAAGAAATTTCAGTGTATTTAATTTAAAAATAAGAACCACTTGAAGGTTTAGCAGAAGCGTAGTTTTCGTTGAAGTGGGCATTTTTCTTCATATCTGAACTAAACATGCATACAAATNTGAAGGTTTAGCAGAAGCGTAGTTTTCGTTGAAGTGGGCATTTTTCTTCATATCTGAACTAAACATGCATACAAATAATTTTCTCAATTAAAGAGAATTTATTTATTTGACAATTTTGAAAACCATGAAATAAAATTGTTGCGGGCACAATAATTTAATGTCATTGTACAAACTATATATGGACAATATATTATATTAGTGTTAATAAACAAATTACGCTCATTTTTAATAAGTTGAAAATGCAACAATTTTTATGTGACAGCTTTGATCTGTGGAACTATCGTGCAAAGAATATATAAAACTGTTAGCTTCCCAAATAAATTTACTGCACAGTATATTTGGATACAATTATTTTTTTTGGCATGTCAATCTTTCTATTATTTAAAAAAAAAAAAATCCTGCAGAATTTTTGGGCTGAATGAATGTTATTCATGTAGGAAAATCAAACAGAAAATTTTTATTAGTGAGCCATTGGAAGAATCAATCGTTACCAACGCAAATGCACACTACTGCTACTCACTTTAATTTCTAACAATTTGTTCTACATAAACGAATGAGAATGACCTCGGTTTCAGTGCAAATTACCTTACATTATTTGGAAAATGTAGGGTTAACAAAAATTAAATTACTAAAAAACTAAAATAACACGTTTTTTGTAATTCTATGGAGTTTTTCATTTATCTAGCCAACCAGATTAAATAATTATTTTGAGGTCATAACGAGGCGTTGCGGTACCTTAACATCAGAATTTGCTTACTGGCATTTTGGTTTTTAGGTATGAATGTGTATATAATTTATTAAATAAAACGCCTTTCTCTACATAATAGACCTACTGTTAAATATATCCATGATAAGAGCAAGTACATTTTGATCTGGAGCGTTCGTATTCTTGCAAATAATAAAATATGTCGGCAAGAGTCTAATTTTTGTAACAGAACAGAATTGTTATGTGATCACTATTTAATCCATATATTTGTTGTTCCTTCACAAGCAGCTACGGACTATTATTGAGTGAAAACATTCAAAAATACTGATTACCAAGTTGAAGTACTTCCCAGAATAATGTTTGTCTGTAATAATTCGTATTATGTATTCTGTAAATTATTTCGTGAGGAATTATCTAATTAAACTGTGTTGGAAGTAAAATAATCCAGTTTTTCTTGTGAAGGTCTTCCCAAATACAAAGCTAATGTAACGACAAAAGTTGAATCCTGTCAATTCTCTCTACCATAATAAACTCGAAATATTTCCGATTATAATAACGTGTCAAATTAAGGAAAGTGCAGGAAGGAATATTAAATTACGCAATCACACATTTTCAGAGATAAGATAAGATATTGCAGATGCAAGAACCGCCATTCCATGGGAACCGAACAAAAAGGTTACGTTTGAAAGACATGAATAAACTTTTCATGATCTTGATCTATGTGTACATATAACACTCATAGCCTTTAGTTGATATTTGCCACTTCACTTAATGAAAAGCAATCGACATTATTACCCAAAGTAAGGCGTCAACATATTTCCATCTTAGGTTCTTCCATGAATGCGCAAATTTTGGATGAGTTGTTATAAATCGTCGATTCTAAAACACGTGGCTATGGCTGTGTTGACAAGGGAATCAAGGAGCGTCGTCGCGGGGAGGCGGTGGCACCACCGCGGGCTATTTTTTTCCTGCTCTTACATTCCTTCCTGACGATGGGCATTTTGTCAGCCAGTACCAATGGCAACCATTTTTTTTTTTAATTTTCCAAAATTTGAAATTTTATTTAAATTTTTTAAAAATGTTATTTGTAATTTTTTTTTAAAATTTATTATTTTATTGAAATTGGCATTGGAAAATTTTTTCTTCATTTTTTTCTTCGAAGTTAATTAATTTGCTTCAAAGCAATTTGTAAAAAAATTTTTTTGCTCCTACTGTCCTTTTTGACGACAAGGGAAAGGTCAATTGTTCTTTCACACCTTGATGTAGCGAGTGGCCTAATGTAAAGGGTGCCGCCGCACACCTCGACGTACAGAGTCATCTTTCATAAAGGACGCCGCCACACAGTAGACCGAAACGTGCGGCCTCTCATAAAGGGCGCCGTCGCACTCCTCTACGAAGGGAGTGGCCTAACATAAAGGTCGCCACCGCACACCTTAGCGAATCGGGCGGCTTAACATAAAGGGCGCTTCTGCACACCTCGACGAAGCGAGTAGCCTAACATAAAGGGCTGGCATTCCATACTAGGGGGTTTTCTGCTAGTCATCCCAAATACCTGCCACGATGCTCCGACTTTCCCTGCTTCATGCTCTTGCATTCCATGCTAGGGTATTTTCTCCGAGTCTCCCCAAATACCTGCCACGATGCCCTGACTGGTCCCTACTTCATGCTCTTGCATTCCATGCTTGGGGGTTTCTCCGAGTCTTCCCAAATCCCTGCCACGATGCCCCGATTGGTCCCTACTTCATGCTCTTGCATTTCATGCTAGGAGGTGATACAACCGCCAAATTTATAACATAGGCATCACCCCCGACAACGAAAATTATCGCAGGGTCATTTATGCTCTATGCGTACTTGTAAGCATAGTTGACCATAATTTTGTATCCATTTATGATACAGTTGCCAATTCATAACATAGACATCTACCCCCCGACTACGATAATTATCACAANTCCCTACTTCATGCTCTTGCATTTCATGCTAGGAGGTGATACAACCGCCAAATTTATAACATAGACATCTACCCCCCGACTACGATAATCATCACAGAGCCATTAATGCCCTATACATACTTATAAGCAAAGTTTGCAGTAATTCCAGAACCATTTAAGGTACAACCATAAAATTCATAACAAAGACATTATTCCCGACAACGAAAATTAGCACAGGGTCATTTATGTCATATGCGAACTTATAAGCATAGTTGACCATAATTTCCTACCCGTTTAAGATACAGTCGCCAAATCGTAACATAGACATCACCCCCGACAACGAAATGCCTGTGACTAGATAAATATTTTTGGGAACTTAGTTTTGAACACGACTAAAAGCTGTTAATTTTGTCGAAAATAATTTTATTATTTTGGGTTTGGAATATTTGTAATCCGAACAAATAGATTCGACGTACTAAAATTGAACGTAATTTAAAAAAAATTGAGTTTTGTGAAATGTCTCAATTTATTTTGCATAAACAATTGCACATTTCAGAAAGATTGGATAGCATTTCAGATGCAGGAGGCGGAATGCAGTTGCTTGGAAACCGCGTGGATGTACATGGAGTCCGCACCCTCTGCGAAATTATTGGTATCAACTAACTCATCATAGACCTCGTGTTGAAATATTCTGGTGCCCAATACCGCAATAGTGGCTATGTTTCACTGTGACGCGGGCGTACTTTACGATATACCCTCGTTCTGATAAAGGTTGCTTTTATGGCAGCCATCTTTATTATTATGGCTTCGGTGCCTTCTCTTTACTACACAGCAATGATATAGAGTAGCTAACAGGAACTCGTAATGGCGTGATGACAGCGTTCATTTCTGAAGACGTTACTCAACGAATGAGCAGAGAAATTCCTTTGGATTAAGGGGAGGTCTTTCACGCGAGAATATCTTGAAAACTGTGCGGTATTCATCAGACGAGCTGCACCATGCCCGATTTTAAAAGCAAACATTTTTCAAGTCGAAACGAAAGAAATGCCATGGAGTGGATTTCCCGATAACTTGTCATTTCTCACACATATTCTTCTTTAACGCTGGATTTTTTTGTGATAAAAATAAAATATTTGCTTAAAAACACACCGGGCCAAATGTTTTATGGCAATCAAATAATTTTCTAGCAACTACAACTTTTTTTTTTATTGATTATAAATTTTGTAAACACTGACATATCTGTTGCCATCACAGAGTAACTTTGCAACACAAAACATTGTGCAAGATCTGTCTCGAAATATTTTGCAAAAACCAGCCATATTTGTTTGAAATATTATTAAATGATTGTAAATATGTGTGCACATAATTAAATTAATTATTATTCAATAGACGACGCCATTGTTTACTAGGCCTATATTAGTCCTACTGCTGGGATACCTGGCTGGGTACTTGGAAAACGTAGCGGAGGTTGCCATTGGCAGGAGGGTTTTCTCGGTGCTCTCCAGCTTCGCCCACCCTTGCATTCCAGCGCTCCTCTATCTTCATTTCACTTCACTATCACCTGTGAAACTGCTTGCTACCTGCAAGTATTTTAACGGGCACGCCGACTAGCATGTACCCAGTTAAGTTGGTAACGGCACTGACAGATATGCTTGTTTCAGCCAAAAAAAAATACTAGTGTGATTAGGGTCAATATTACTTTTTTTTGTTATTATTTATTTGTCCTAAAATAAGATTTGTTAGGTGCAGCAAAAATTTGTTTGGCTTAGCCTATTTCAAAGGGTTTTAAGGGGTTTCGGTTCATTAAAAAAAAAAAAAATTAGCCTGACGGAGATTCGAACCTAGACCATTTGCGTCGAAGCGTTACGCCTCAGCTAAGTGACTGCTGATAAAAGTGGTATATATTTAAATGTATGCATTTGAAATACTGTACATCGTGCGCAAATACATATTTCATATTTTACACCTTTACTTTTTAGTTTCCTGCTCAACTTGTTTTATAAGGGTGTTNTTTTTAGTTTCCTGCTCAACTTGTTTTATAAGGGTGTTTTAGTGTTTATACCATTATTAAGCATCAATTAAATGCACACACACAAAAACTGATGATATCCTAACTGTCATAACAATACAAACATACTCTCTAGCTGTATTTTCGAACGGAGGCAATCAAATTAGTGGCCAAACAAATAAACAAAGTTAGTTCAACTAAATATTTTGTTGACATTTTAATTTGGCCAAAAACAAAGATTTTGTTTATTCAAGCACGTATTTTATAGATTAACCAAATTAATTATGTTGCTTTTCAAGTTTTGTCTACTTAANTGCCCCGATTGGTCCCTACTTCATGCTCTTGCATTTCATGCTAGGAGGTGATACAACCGCCAAATTTATAACATAGACATCTACCCCCCGACTACGATAATCATCACAGAGCCATTAATGCCCTATACATACTTATAAGCAAAGTTTGCAGTAATTCCAGAACCATTTAAGGTACAACCATAAANAGCCATTAATGCCCTATACATACTTATAAGCAAAGTTTGCAGTAATTCCAGAACCATTTAAGGTACAACCATAAAAGTCATAACAAAGACATTATTCCCGACAACGAAAATTAGCACAGGGTCACTTATGTCCTATGCGAACTTATAAGCATAGTTGACCATAATTTCCTACCCGTTTAAGATACAGTCGCCAAATCGTAACATAGACNATATGCGAACTTATAAGCATAGTTGACCATAATTTCCTACCCGTTTAAGATACAGTCGCCAAATCGTAACATAGACATCACCCCCGACAACGAAATGCCTGTGACTAGATAAATATTTTTGGGAACTTAGTTTTGAACACGACTAAAAGCTGTTAATTTTGTCGAAAATAATTTTATTATTTTGGGTTTGGAATATTTGTAATCCGAACAAATAGATTCNTAAAAGCTGTTAATTTTGTCGAAAATAATTTTATTATTTTGGGTTTGGAATATTTGTAATCCGAACAAATAGATTCTACGTACTAAAATTGAACGTAATTTAAAAAGAATTGAGTTTTGTGAAATGTCTTAATTTATTTTGCATAAACAATTGCACATTTCAGAAAGATTGGATAACATTTCAGATGCAGGAGGCGGAATGCAGTTGCTTGGAAACCGCGTGAATGTACATGGAGTCCGCACCCTCTGCGANGCATTTCAGATGCAGGAGGCGGAATGCAGTTGCTTGGAAACCGCGTGGATGTACATGGAGTCCGCACCCTCTGCGAAATTATTGGTATCAACTAACTCATCATAGACCTCGTGTTGAAATATTCTGGTGCCCAATACCGCAATAGTGGCTATGTTTCACTGTGACGCGGGCGTACTTTACGATATACCCTCGTTCTGATAAAGGTTGCTTTTATGGCAGCCATCTTTATTATTATGGCTTCGGTGCCTTCTCTTTACTACACAGCAATGATATAGAGTAGCTAACAGGAACTCGTAATGGCGTGATGACAGCGTTCATTTCTGAAGACGTTACTCAACGAATGAGCAGAGAAATTCCTTTGGATTAAGGGGAGGTCTTTCACGCGAGAATATCTTGAAAACTGTGCGGTATTCATCAGACGAGCTGCACCATGCCCGATTTTAAAAGCAAACATTTTTCAAGTCGAAACGAAAGAAATGCCATGGAGTGGATTTCCCGATAACTTGTCATTTCTCACACATATTCTTCTTTAACGCTGGATTTTTTTGTGATAAAAATAAAATATTTGCTTAAAAANAACTTGTCATTTCTCACACATATTCTTCTTTAACGCTGGATTTTTTTGTGATAAAAATAAAATATTTGCTTAAAAAACACACCGGGCCAAATTTTTTATGGCAATCAAATAATTTTCTAGCAAGTACAACTTTTTTTATTGATTATAAATTTTGTAAACACTGACATATCTGTTGCCACCACAGAGTAACTTTGCAACACAAAACATTGTGCAAGATCTGTCTCGAAATATTTGGCAAAAACCAGCCATATTTGTTTGAAATATTATTAAATAATTGTAAATATGTGTGCACATAATTAAATTAATTATTATTTAATAGACGACGCCATTGTTTACTAGGCCTATATTAGTCCTACTGCTGGGATACCTGGCTGGGTACTTGGAAAACGTAGCGGAGGTTGCCATTGGCAGGAGGGTTTTCTCGGTGCTCTCCCTTGCATTCCAGCGCTCCTCTATCTTCATTTCACTTCACTATCACCTGTGAAACTGCTTGCTACCTGCAAGTATTTTAACGGGCACGCCGACTAGCATGTACCCAGTTAAGTTGGTAACGGCACTGACAGATATGCTTGTTTCAGCCAAAAAAAAAAATACTAGTGTGATTAGGGACAATATTACTTTTTTTTTGTTATTATTTATTTGTCCTAAAATAAGATTTGTTAGGTGCAGCAAAAATTTGTTTGGCTTAGCCTATTTCAAAGGGTTTCAAGGGGTTTCGGTTCATTAAAAAAAAAAAAATTAGCCTGACGGAGATTCGAACCTAGAACATTTGCGTCGAAGCGTTACGCCTCAGCTAAGTGACTGCTGATAAAAGTGGAATATATTTAAATGTATGCATTTGAAATACTGTACATCGTGCGCAAATACATATTTCATATTTTACACCTTTTTTTTTTAGTTTCCTGCTCAACTTGTTTTATAAGGGTGTTTTAGTGTTTATACCATTATTAAGCATCAATTAAATGCACACACACAAACACTGATGATATCCTAACTGTCATAAAAATACAAACATACTCTCTAGCTGTATTTTCGAACGGAGGCAATCAAATTAGTGGCCAAACAAATAAACTAAGTTTGTTCAACTAAATATTTTGTTGACATTTTAATTTGGCCAAACACAAATATTTTGTTTATTCAAGCACGTATTTTATAGATTAACCAAATTAATTATGTTGCTTTTCAAGTTTTGTCTACTTAAGCAAATATTTTGTTGGGGCAACTAAATATCTATTTTTGGCCCTTAACAAACAAGTATTTTTTTTTGGCTGAAACGAACCTTTCTCACAGTGGACGGAGCTCAGTGTTTAAACATTGAATGAAACGTGTTTGATAAACATTTGTGGATAATGTAATGTTTGCTTTTATTTTCTGTTTTATTTAAATGCTTGTCTGTGCAAATTTGCAAAGGTTTTTAACATTTATAATAATTTCACAGTTTCACTTTACTGGCGCATGAATAAAATGATCAGTCCCAAGGCAATGTTTCATATGGTGGAAGAATACATAATGTCAATACAAGTAGATCTTAAGCAGGGCTTTCAAAAGTGCTCGATTTACCGTCAACAGCGTACAGTTCCCTGTGTTCGTGGTTCCTTTGGGTAACAGGGTGCCGTTAAAGCCCAAGATTTAAAACTTTTATTTTATTTCGTTCCTCGACTTTATGTGGCTATCTCGCCAACAAAGAACGGGATAACCGTTCTAGCTCAGCGGTAGCGTAACTTGCTTCAGACTAGAGTATCTTTTACGATGCTCAAGGGAGACGTTACTATATCTAAGTTACTGTACGCTTTCTTTGCTTTTCGTGGGAAACTCTCCCCTTGACGCTGGTAACTTACCTCACTTTGGGATTCCAAGTTACCTTTGCGAGTTCCAATTAGCTTTTGCACAACTTACCTAGTTGCTCTCATAATTATCAGAATTACACTTAAAGTTAATTGTAGTAGGAATACCAGTGCGACATAATTATTTACTATTGTCTGGAAAAGAGTAACAACAGAGTTAAATTATGAACTTGTATCAAGTTCAAAATATACTTAATAATATTCACAATGTTTAAATCAGCGTTCCGTCAGTCTCGTAAATAATTTGATTAACCAGAATATTCTCTGCAAAGCCGACAAGGTCAGAGGACTAGCAATTGTAAAAATTATCAAAGTGAGTAATATTTAAAAATATATACATACGGAAACGTTTTTAAATTTAAGCATATTTCTGCCAGGCTTCGTTACAATGACGTCTACGTTTAAATGACACCGAGAAATACAGTCATGAGCATTTGAATTAGAGACACCGGCCTTGTAGAGTTTAGCAGTTCCTTTCACCTTGATAACGGCGGGGATGCGGCGTGGCATGGATCCACCAGGCACCGGAAATGGTCTGGAGCCATGCTGATCCATGACTGCTGCACAGCAATCCACGATACACGGAGATCGATCGCAGCAGAATGCACGGCACGCAAATACCTCTCGACAACATCCAAGATGTGTCAGGTAGGATTGAGGTCGGGTGACCTCGAGGGCCAGGCAAGCAACCTCAAGTCCATGGAGTGTTCATCCAGCCACTCGATCACAGTTTGGACGAGGTCGGCTTGTGCATTGTCTTGCTGCAAGCACAAATCTTCTGCAGGGTGCTCCAGGCGCAGAAATGGGTGCACATATTATGCCATCTGGTCCCTTTATCGTTCGCCGGTGTGGGACAAAGGCACGTGTTTCAGGTCAAAATATGTGATGCGTTTTGTCACGTTTCTCTATTATCTACTTGTTTCTAGGGACTACGAAAGGTTTATACTATTACGAGGGAAGAATTGAAGTTAATTATGAAGACAGAACAGATATTTAATACACTTTTTAGGAGTTACAGTAATTATAAGGTATTGGCGAGGGAGGTCCTAATCAATTACAAGATATGACTAACCTGAATGACACCATCGCCGGAGGCTGAGTGTTGAGTCGTAAGGCTACAAGCGGCACGCCAAGCTGCATCTTGATGGCTTCATCTCGACGTGGGTCCACAGACTGACCGCGCGTGCAAAGTGTTGCCAACTATTATATAGTCTCTGGTGGCGTGATTGTCCCAAATACCGTGCCGCCGGGAGGGGAGCTCCGCTGACGTGGTTCACAAACTATTACTGCTGTCATGTGCTTGGTATTCTTCGCCTGGCCTGGATACCAACCCGTCGCTGCTGTTCGCTAGGCTCGTCCCGCCTTTACTGAATCATAACAGTTTCCAAGTGTAGGACGAGGACAGTGGCTATAAACGTGATCGACTGTATTTTTAGTCTACTTTCCCAAAGAAATATAGTTTTATGAATTATCTTTCCTGTCCGTGTATCTGTGTAGGTGTGTGTCCCCCTAAAATCTTGTGAAAGCATGAACAGGATTTCACCAAACTCGGTACACAGTAGTACTTAGTAAGTTACATCCGATTTTTATAGTTTATGACCACACCGTTAGCTTATTTTAAAAATGTCGGACATTTTAAAATTTAGGGTGAGATGTCTAATCTTGAGAACCATTTAACTTACTTACACCAAATTTTGTATGTTTGCAGTGCGCCATATAAGCATGAATTTAGATAGTTATATTGCTGTTGGTCCGGCATGTTGAAAGATAGCACTACATGTAAAGATAAAGATTTTACGTTATATCTCGAAAACTACCCTACCTACTGTCCCCAAATTTGGCACGAAAGTTGCTATGATAGGTCATGTAAATTTGTGCAATTTAAATGGATAAGACACTTATTTATTAAATGGCAGCCATGCAAGTATTTGACCTTATAATAAATATTGTCAACCTACAAATTTTGACTGAATTTAGGGGCAACTATGCAGTGAATGTCAAAATGTTCAACATGTTGATATTTTAAAATTTGTACTCCATTTCACCATTTAAATAATACATAAATTTACTACTGGTATCTTCATTCAAATGCACAATTTGATGAGAATAATATTTAAGATAATAAAATTTTGCTGTTCGGTATTAAAATTCAAAGCTATTTACAATTTCTGGAACAAGATTCTGCTTTGCAGGGAAGGGAAGAGTGTTGTAAAATTTACCCCCCCCCCTCCTAGCATACGTCCTGCCCATCACTGCATTTACCTCCGAGCTCTCGCAAACGTGGAAATAAGTACTGGTCAAACCCTCGTTACACGTCACGATTCACCCCTCCCTCCCGTGCAGCGGGCCTGTGGTTTAACCCTACCAAACACCCCTCTCCACCATGACTCCTAATGGACTAGTCCGCTAATCTTGCCCGCCGGGAAGGGGGGGGGGAACCTCGCCATCCCCATTTGACACTCAGCCACTTCGGCACTTCAAATATGTACGCCGAGCGAGATAAAACTGACGTCGTGGTTTGAAAGCCTGGGTGATCCTATTAAAATGGGCCAGCTAGCTAGTTATTTTTTTATTATTATTATTATTATTTTTTTTTTTTTTCATATTGCTCAACTTTTCAACAAGTATAAAGCTGCGGGTCATTTGCAGCGACCCCGTACTGACACGAGCGATCCTCTTCGAAAAAAAAAAATGGAATTGGTAGGGACGATAAAGGGTATTTGATCATGTGGCAATTCGCAAACGAATCTCAATGCTACGATGACGCGTGTAATTGACCATAAAGCTGTTCGCTACTCGCGTGGTTTATTTAAAAAAAAATCCCTCCCACACGTCCGGCCCCTCCATAGCCAAGTTAAAAAAAATTGTTATTAATAATTATTCTTCCACGAGAAAAAAATTTTCGACAGTTTAATTTAAGAATAAATACTTCCGCGTAAAAATCATAATTTTACTGTTTCAGAAATGTACAGTTTAATGAAAAAAAAATTACGTACATAAATGAGATAATTCCCGCTGAAATAAGATGCCCAAAACTGCTTCAAGACGTCCATAAATTTTAACAAGGAGAAATGTTTACGCAGTTGCCAAAGATTGCTCAAAATAAGGAAATTCTTACCAATTTTTCTTGTGAGTGCCTCATAACTTTTAGAAAATTACTTTTTTGCTAAAAACATTTTAAAATGAATTAAGCCAAGCTCTTTCAGTTGCCCTTTTTAAATGTTTTGCAAATAGTTCGGTTTATTCTATTTGTACATTACAAAAACTGTAAAATTTTCGCTTTGACATGACATTTTGCAGAAACCATACGATCTAAACAAAATTTTCCCCGTGAAAAAGGCAGTCACAGATAATGTCTACCAGTTGACAAATATATTATACAAATATCAAATAACAAAATTTTCCGTGGAAAATACCCTTAAACGAGCGGAAGAGGTTAAAACGTGTTAAGTCGCTGAGGTAAATGAATATTTGTAAACTTTGCTTGTGTACGGTCTTATCACAGAGTAGATAAGTACACAGAGGCGAAATTTCGAGATGCTTCCTTTAAAAGGCTGTTCATGATAAAGTGAGCATCCTTGAAATCAACATCAGAAAACATTTAACTGCTCCTACCTGCATATATTTCAATGGGCGCACCGAGGGACATGCGCACAGTAAAGTTGGTAGTGGACGTGGGAAAGTAGTTCCATATCTTAACGTCGAATAACAAGTGTCAGGCAATCATTTGCGATAAATTAAATTATTTCTATAGCTTTCTGCTTTTTTTAATACATCAAAGTTTAAAACTGAGCAGATTTGTAAAATATTTATTATTTTCTAATAATTTCACTGTTTCACTTGACCGATGCATGAATAAAGTAATAAGGCCCATGGCAATGATAATTTTACGTTAGGCGGAAGAATATTCAATGTGCATACACGTAGATCCTAAGCAGAGCTTTCAAAATTTCTTAGTTTACCGTGAACGGCCAATGACTATGGGCAGTGATATTTCGTGTAAAGATTTCGAGACAAGATACAGTCCAAAGCACTGTAGGGTCGTCCAGTTTCCTTGATTGGCTAAAAAAATGTCTTGGCCCGTGTTAACCGTTTGAGCACGAAGCACGAAGGTTCAGTGTCGGAGTAACTTAGTCCTGAGTGGCTTGGTCAAAGACGGACACGGCGCCAGCAGTCAATGGAGGTATAACAACAGCCGAGGTGTGTGTATATAGTATTGAAGTCTACTGTGTGCTCCGATTTTTACGCGAAAAGTCACTGGCCCTACCTATGTGTATGCGGAATCATTCTCTGATTGGCCGGCGCAAGGCCTTGGGAACGGGACTTGGGTCTGAATGGTACTTTCCCTACCGGCGAGGAGATTACCGAGGCGCTGATTGGCGAACGGTCTTCCGACATTTTGCTGGCCAGTGACACCATTTTGCTGGCCAGTGACACAATTTTGCTGGCGTGTGCGGCTGGAGTTAGCGGCGTAAGTTACTGTTTCACCTCTGCGTTAAGTACTTCGTGGTCATACGTTTTGAAATCTAACGACTTAAACTCTACGTAACACCGTGTGAAAAAAAAGTAATATTCATGTCACTTAGTTATTACTGGTTTATCGTCATCTTCTTCATACCGAATCCACTATTAACGTAATCGCAAAGCAATTTATGTTGTATTCTATAAACTTAGAAATTTTGTCCGTGCATTTGAGTGAGTCCCTGTTTTTTTTTTTAATCCTAAGTTTAATATGTGAATATTCTTAGATATTTATGTATTTTCAAGAGCAAAATACACACACTTTAACATAAATATTTTTGTTATATTTCACAGCGGTTAGTCTAGAGCCATATTTACGAGCAGTAATTATGAAGAAGTCTCTCTGCAATGGCAAACCTGGAGAACTGTAGAATAGATAGACATTGAGCTACGAAGAAGGGAATAAAACAGAATTGTTTTTGTAAACAAATTTAAATTGTTCTACCTAAATGCCAAAAAAAAAATGTTCCCGTTTAATT
>NQII01008655.1:0-32606 GCA_002778355.1 Clitarchus hookeri | reverse complement strand
TTGGGTAAGGGAGGAGGGGGGAGGTTGCCTTAAGCCCGGAAAGCGCGCATATTTTACAGCTTTTTTTTATGTTCCAACTCACAAGTCCCTACTGGCGCATACATAGCTGCCGTCGCTGGGGCATTTTCCCTCGGAAATAATATTAAATGTCGGTGGCAGACGTCGGTGGCGAAGTTAAACCGCGATGTGGGTGCGCATCCGAGGAAATCCATATAAAACACGTAGGAGTAATATCTCACAAATAAAATTGAGAAACAAAACGCATTACCCCAGGTTAAAAAAAAAAAGTTCTCATCAAGGCTTGTAATTATGAATTATATATATCAAAAAAGTGCAAACTAATTTTACATTTTTACTTGGATTTATTTTTGTTTGGTAGTGTCTGCCATGACATTTTGAATATTTTAACAGATAATTTTCGAGCTCGCATTATTTCTTGCAAATATTTATTTGTCGCATCTGTAACCGTAATAAATATTTACTCATCATTATTTATTCTTTTTCCAGCGTAACGCGAGTAAAAACAGATTGGAATCAGTCCAGACTGGTTGCAGGAATTATGTAAATTAGCACTAGACGTGATTGATTACAAGGTTCGAATTTTAATGTTGAGTGTTAACGTTAAGTTGTAAGGAGGTGTAGATAAACACACGATGGCAAGAATTTTATAACGGGTACACTCGTTCTCATCTGACGTGCTGCCGAACAGGTGAGATAATTGTCGGTGCTGTGCGAGTCCAAATGCGAGTACGAGATTGGAACATCACCTTTACATGGGGCAGCGCTATTGGTTGCTGTTGACACACCAGCTAGTTTGTAATTGGTTGCTTGTTGTGCCACGGATTTACTGAAACACTTCCGGTAGGTTTCAAAGTGTTGATTTGTAAGAAATTCGTAAGTATTTTTCACAACAAAAATTTAGTTTTATTTTTTGTAACAACTGAAATTAAAATTTAATGCACGCGTTTAAGGGGTTGATAAGTGATGTCAGTGAAATACTAATGTTTGAAAATCAGTTAAGAAGCTGCTAGAGAGAGCGGAAGATCTGTAGAGGGAATGTGAGTGGAATGACTATGTCAGCCATGCAAGAACCAATCTCCGTGTTGTGAAATTATGACTTTTTCTTAAACCCGCTCGGTTCCTTTGTGCGTCATCGAGGACATGTCGCACCAAAAGGGCATTTATGGTTAGCACTGTACACATCGGGTAATCTATAGAGACAGGAAAAATTCGCGGATTCATTTCGGGACAAGCTAGAATTCGAAACACGTGTGTTTATAAAACTTCAGCAACTGGTCCACACGGTCTGTGGCACCTCCTGGATAAGGCTAGCCCAATCGTCGCCTCCTACTGTGACAAGCAGACAACCAATGTGCGGTTGATATCGGCATATTTGTACGTAAGACTGGAGAGTCTAGCCTGCAGGTCATTGAACTCGCGAATTTTTCTGGTCTCCAGTAATCTATTAGGCAGTGTTTTGAGATTCATTCATTTGATAAATTTTAGTTTTTAAATTTCTGCACGTCTCATCTGTAGACGGTCAATGATGACACCAACGAACACGCAGCACGTTTTCCCACTTGGGCCCGCGGTGACCGAGCGGCTAGACTGCTCACCTCCCACCAAGGCGAACCGGGTTCAATCCCCGGCCGGGCCACTCCCCGATTTTCGCAAGTGGGAATCGTGCCGGACGATACCGCTGGTCAGCGGGTTTTATCGGGGATCTCCCGTTTCCCCCACCCTCGCGTTCCGGCGCTGCTCCATTCCCACCTCATTTCACCCTCGTCGGCTCTCAAGACCTCGTTGTTAGGAGCCGCCCAAATCACTCACTCAAGTTTTTCTACAGGTTGCAAGAAACACATTCAATACAAGTACAGCGTAGACCATAAAACTAAGCTATTGCAACACCAAGGAAACTGTGCAGGCAAAATATAAAAATACGGTTTTTTTTATTTACCTTTTTCGCAAATTTTTCTCTTCGTGAATACACTTAATATGATATAAACAAAAGATTGCGGACTCAGACATTTATTTTAAAAACATTTCTTACCAAATGCCGTATTACCAGGATATTTATTTGGTGATATACGCGAAAGCGCGAACAAACAATGTACAGTACAGACGTCCTCTCCACTTCGTATTTAGCGTACAGGCGCGACCTTTTATTTCAGGTTTATGCTAGGCTTTCATTCCGCACTTTCCTTCTATAGGATGTTTATGGGAAAGTGAGCACTTTCGAGGGCCTAGTTACTTTCCCTTTCAGTCATTGTTATCCTTTAACCACAATTTTAATTAAATATCGCCGTGTAAGTAACAAACACGGTGTGTATATTCCACCGCACTCGGAACTCAACGTCTAAGGCTAAAATTAAATATATTTATTGAATATTATTCCAAATGAGAGGGCTTCAAAAAGTGCTGACTACCGTGAACAGCCCACGGTGACGCAGTAAACGAGGGGCTGCCAGCGTCGAGTGCCAACACACGCGTGTCGGCGGTCGTGTTTACGCGAGCTCGATAACGCGCGCGTTGAAATGCGGCCTCGGGGAGAATGCGGAAGCCTCGGTGGACGCGAACATTCTCGCGCGCGCCACATTCGCAGTTCCGTTGAAGTGTGAATAGGAACCGCGTCCAAGATAGAGAATTAGGCTACAGTTTTGGAAAACGTTGATTCATATTCGTTCTACATTTTCAGTGGGCCGAGAAGTGCCGGAGCTATAAGGGTTACAATCGCACGAGCTGCAAGAACGCCATCGCAGGTCCCTGAACTGACGTGCAGCGTTCTCGTTGAGTTGAGTTGAGAGATTCGGGCGGATCTTAACAACGAGGTCTTGAGAGCCGACGAGGGTGAAATGAGGTGGGAATGGAGCAGCGCCGGAACGCGAGGCGGGGGAAAACGGGAGGTTCCCGAGAAAACCCGCCGACCAGCGGCATNAGGTCCCTGAACTGACGTGCAGCGTTCTCGTTGAGTTGAGTTGAGAGATTCGGGCGGATCTTAACAGCGAGGTCTTGAGAGCCGACGAGGGTGAAATGAGGTGGGAATGGAGCAGCGCCGGAACGCGAGGCGGGGGAAAACGGGAGGTTCCCGAGAAAACCCGCCGACCAGCGGCATCGTCCGGCGCGATTCCCACTTGCGGAAATCCGGGAGTGACACGGCCAGGGATTGAACCCGGCTCGCCGTGGTGGGAGGCGAGCAGTCTAACTGCTCAGCCACCGCGGCCCCCAGTGCTCTCGTAGTGCTGCGTGTATCTAAGGGACTTTCAGCGGTGACCCTATAATTGCAATGATTAAAAGTCTGTAGCAAAGTTCAATGCAGGCTCCTGTTGTAGTTTGACTCGTGTCTGGGTAGTACATGTGTTTTAAGAAACGGCAGTCTGAAAAAAGCAGTTTTTAACTTAATTAGAAGGCTCCATAATAATATTTCTAGCATGCGTGGCAACGCTGTGTCTTTTCATAGGTAAACGTAATGGGGACACATTTAATAGTTTCGTAAAAAAAAAAACAGGATTTTAAACACTGTGTAACGCAGCAGAAGATTGTCTACGTGTTGCACTGTAAGTTTGTATTTGGCCGGTACTGTACTGCGAGGCTCAAATGATTTTCTCTGTAGACAACTGATTAGTTTGCTGCTGTCTTACGTTATAAACCTTTAGCTTATTTTTTGGTTATAACAAATCATATTCTTTTTAATCGTAAGTACAGCACACATCCAAAAAATTCTCGTTTGCAACACCTGAAAACGTAAATTAAAGTGGGTACGAAAGTGTTAATTGAAATTTATCTTGTAAATGGTTTATGTGGTATTTCCTCGAATCTGCCATCCTGGCCAATTACTCTATACTTTGTCAACTAAAGGTTTATGGAAAAAAAGCCAAGTTTTTAACACATTAGAGATTTTGAATTTCCGTGCCATTATGCGAACTTGCGAATCTTTGTATGCAATTTGCCTGAGATGTCGCAGACGATGTTGAAAGATATCAAATTGACAAGCATTGTCTGTTTTTCCTCCGCGTTATGGATTACAATAGTTTATTATTAGTTTTAGCTAGTGTGGCGTTTAGAGGGAGTGCATCTTTATGCATGAAACAGTTTAAATTTTTTAGCTTCATATGACAACTTTCTTTGTTTTTTTACAGTTATAGTTAGTTCTATTGCTTGTGGAAATTGAGCATTATAGCAATTTCTTAATTTTTTTAGTGTATGTGATTGAAAAAGTTGATAAGGCATTACGAACATCTTCGTCTTGTGTTCGGTATTTTTCGAATTTCCCGTGAGTGAGTGATTTATATTTTACTCCAGATATTATCTTCACCTGCTACCAGGGGCAATGTGTACATCTGACTGTCACGAAAACGACTGATAGCTGAAAACTAGTTAGAGATCGGAACTGCTGACTTCAGTTCCATAAACAAACATTTTTCACGATTTATTTTATTTGCAAATTAACAATAACAATTGTTGTTATTATTTAATTCTCCTATTTGCATTGTTACATAGTTGTACATATGTACTATTGTATTGCTATTGTACACATTACTATTGTAAATATTAGCTATTTACAAATATTATGATAATACGACCGGTGTTAAATTTGCGAATCCTTACGGTGCATTATGTAGACGCATGTTTCACATCTCGAGTCTTCAGTTCATAACTAAATAAGTAGAAGAAGAGACCGCGTATTACTGTAAGAGACACTTATACAAATGAAAAAAAAAATATATCATCGTCTTTAAGGGACGATCACAGGTTCATATGGATTCTCGTGTCCACAGTGTAGTAGCTTTTCAAGATATGCATGTTCAGATATTATGACAAGTTTTATTCACTGTGCTTTCAAGTACTCAACACAGCATTTTCTCTTTACGCTGGGGGCCGCGGTGGCGTAGTGTCCAGGGCGCTCGCCTCCCACCACGGTGATACGGGTTCGATCCCCGGCGAGTTCACTCCCGGATCTTCGCATGTGGGAATCGTGCTGGACGATGCCGCTTGCCGGCGGGTTTTCTCGGGATACACCCGTTTCCCCCGCCCTTTCATTCCAGCGCCGCTCCATTCTGTCATGCCCGGGGATGACGGTCACCTACGGGTCCCAGCTGGAAAGACCGTCACTCGGAGGGTGTCGCCTTGCCCTGGGTGCACTCCCCACACGCCATTATTATTATCTTTACGCTGCGCTTCTTACTTTAAAAGTCCTGACATTTCGTGCATCGTGATTGGAAAACATGATACATTACTTCCACATCTAAGCCGTTTATGCTTTATTGCAAATTTACCTTTATAAAGGCCGACCTCCCGCGGCGCAGTCGGATAGTGCGCAGCCAGTCTGGAGTGCGGGAGGTTCTGGGTTCGAATCCTAGGTAAGGCATGGGTGTTAGTTTAAGTTATGTTATAAGCCAGGTTATAAGCCGTTCTCTGATAAGCCTTCAGGTATAACACGAGGGGACTTTAATAAGCCCTATCCAATTAGCTATTTAAACCGAAACAATTTTCTTTATAATTTAAGTATATTATATTCCACCACTAATGTATTTATTTAATAATCTGTATTTCAGTTCATTTTAATGTTTAGAGTGACTTATTTTCGTGCCTGTTTACATTTATGGACGAAACATTTACACTGCCCAGTTAATTAATTTGAAGTGTAAAAGGAATTACCATGTTACACGATAAATTATGTTTACTATTCACATGCCCATACTTATTATCACGGACTCGTTAGGGGTTTTGTTTTGTCAGCATGGTTAAAGGTCACTATTTTAATTACGTTTTTAATTACACATAATGACCAGTGGCGTGCAGGAGTACTGACCGTGAGATATCATTTTCCTAACGTGCCCTTCTGAGTGTTGAGTGCGCGTGTGAGGTAGGGACGGGAGGTCAGTACGTCCCAGGGCTCAGCTCCATACCTAGGGCCACCAGGACCACTTGTACACCAAAACGCTGTAGCTCAGATCCAGTTACGTGGTTGGATGATCTCAACTGTCACGCATTGCATGTGTCTGGCCGCGAACCACGGACCCTCGGCGTCGGAGTTACCTAATTCTGATTGGCCCAGTGAGGTAAGGAACTATCTCCCGACAAAGGCACGTGGACAGTAACCAAAGGAAAACTGCACGTATGTTATAACTAGAGACCAGAAAAATTCGCGAGTTCAACGACCTGCAGGCTAGACTCTCCAGTCTTATGTGCACATATGCCGATATCAACGGCACATTGGTTGTCTGCTGTCACAGTAGAAGGCTACGATTGGGCCAGCCTTCTCCAGGAGGTGTCAAACACCGCGTGGACCAATGGCTGAAGTTTTATAAACACACGTATTTCGAATTCTAGCTTGTTCCGAAATGAATCCGTGAATTTTTTCAGGTCTCTAGTTATAGCACATTGGAGCCTTCGCTTAAATCTTTCAGCGAACGACAGGTGGCCCGGTCGACCCCTACAACTACAAGGCCAGATATTCCGCGATTAGGGCAATGAAAATCTCCCTGAGTGTGCCTATAGTTAGGGCCAGTCATATTTCGCGTAGAAATCGGAGCACACGGTAGACTTCAATACTATATACACACCTCAGCTGTTGTTATACCTCCATTGGCTGCTGGTGCCGTGTCCGTCTTTGACCAAGCCACTCAGGACTAAGTAACTCCATCACTGAACCTTCGTGATTTGTGCGCAAACGGTTAACACGGGCCAGAACATTTTTTAGCCAATCAAAGAAGCTGGACGACCCTACAGTGCTTTGGATTGTATCTTGTCTCGAAATATTTTCGCAAAATATCACTGCCCCTAACGATAGCCTAATATCTTTTATATGTGACGTGAATGTGTTTGATTGGGCCAAGCACTCGCTTTTTATAGTAGCGCTTCTTATTTTATTAATTATGCTTACATGTGACTTAAAAATTACACAAATACAAATCCGCGTTATTGTTTATTTGACAAGACAATATTTAATCGTAATGATAAGTTCCAAACGAGAGCATTGTATAAAATATTGAATTAAAGCGTTTTAGTATTTTGTAGTAAAGATTAAGTTGCTTACTACTTTTAGGCAAAAAAATTAATCCATATTGGCATCACTGATTATTAGGGGCAGTAATATTTCGCGAAAATATTTTGAGACAAGGTCGAGTCCAAAGCACTGTAGGGTCACCAAGCTTTTTTGATTGGCTGAAACATGTTCTGGTACGTGTTAATTGTTTGCGCACGAATCACGAAGGTTCAGTATCGGAGTTACTTAGTCCTGAGTGGCTTGGTCAAAGACGGACACGGCACCAGCAGCCAATGGAGGTATAACAACAGCTGAGGTGTGTATGTAGTATTGAAGTCTACCGTGTGCTCCGATTTTTACGCTAAAAGTCACTGGCCCAGCTATCGCTGTAAAGTTTAGTACATGTGTTTGCGCAATACATAGGTTTGAGCGTCGAAAATCACATCGATAAAGCATCTATAGTATACGATATCTCGAAAGCGAGTGAAGAATGATGCTACAACGCCCATGACCGAGAACTCTCGATTAAGCATTACACTATTCCGTTAAAATTACACTGCCTTTCATTTTTCTCCCCCCATAATTTTCGAACCTTTTTGTGAACATTTCCGGGGGTTCGCCGAAAGCCACTGCAGCAAAAAACAAATGACCCACATCTCGTGCAGGGTCGTGAATGAGAGAGGAGACAGAACGAGAAAGAGAGAAATGTGAGGGAGAGAGAAAGAGAGAGAAGGAGAACTCGACGAAACAGTCGATGGACGACACGGAGAGATTGACTGGCAGCCGTTAAAACTTTGTAAACCTGGTTTTCTCTACTCATCCACAGCCATAATTTTTTATTATGTTTCCCTTTTACCCTCCCTCTTTCTCTCTCTCTCTCTCTCTCTTTACATTCTGAAGCGCACGGAAATAATGCATGCGTTAGGAGTGGGGAAGGCCGTAGGGTTAATCTCGTGCGGCGAGGTGGGAAAAGACTCCAAAGAGGAGGTAGAAGGGGGATAGGCTGACGTGTTAATGCAGTGAGAGATTTCAGGTCCCGAAATAAATGGCTCGCTCCGTCGGTGGCCCCGAAAGGTTTCATGACATCGGAACTCGAGTCGCACACTCGTATTAGGGTTGTGAGATACTTACTTCCCAGTACGGCATCCGCGGTTGCCAGCTGTGTCGATACCGATGCGATGTATCGCTCCGGTGAAGAAACGAAGAATCGATGTTGCTAGCTTGTCACTTCGAATAAAATGTCGGTTGGTTCTCGCGTCTACTGTAAATAGTGCTGGCAGGAAAATTATGTAAAGTGTGAAGTTTAAAATGGTCGCTACTAAAATACGTTTCCTTGTGTTTTAAGAAAAACAGAACAAGTTTTGTAATATTAACATACACTCATTGCCATAAAAAGGTGTGCACCCAGTAAAAATTATTTGCTAACCTTGGATGTTGGTAAATAGCTGCGTCGATGCGTTATATGAAGACGATTAAAGATTCACTGGATGGGACATGTATATTCGTCGTACAAGAATTCTGCCATCACTATTCGCGTGGCTTCTATAAACAGTTCTGAGAAAAGCGCATGTTACGTAAGACGTACGATAGTTGTCAATCGTTGTTATTTATGAGCGATTGAAATGCTGAGAAGGCGCGCGAGACAGCTGCATGAATAACTGAAGGAGTTTGTGAGACGCAGCACAACAGCACAGCTGTTGTGCTGCGTCTCACAAGCTATTCTAGGTTGAACTTTTCTGAGCCCCGCTTAAAGTTCTACTTTCAGGCTATTTCTCCGCCTCAGCTAACAAAAGATTAACCAAGTCTAGAAAATTACCCCAAAAAGGACAACGCGCCGCATTTGTGCGCACTCAGTTCAATAAAATTTTGCTTGAGAACTATTTCTTACTAGGCATTACCAACACGCATTGAATTTCCCTCTGTTTTATTAGTGTTAATTATAATTGAAATATTATAATCAATACATTAAATATAATTTAAAGTTCAGTCTAAAAAAAAATATTTTTATGTTTTATATACGTATAAAACGCTTGTCATGGATGACAATTATAGGAACGGACCGTACACGCCTTACNCATTAAATATAATTTAAAGTTCAGTCTAAAAAAAATATATTTTTATGTTTTATATACGTATAAAACGCTTGTCATGGATGACAATTATAGGAACGGACCGTACACGCCTTACATGGGATAATTTTTCAAAAGTGCGATTAAAAAAGTTTGAAGCTACCACGAGTAGACTATATGTTAAAAATAATATCGTGTTTAAATGAACTTAAATATCGCTCATCCAAATAGTAGGCGAATAAACAGAAATTAAATGGCATTACGGTTTCTTTCATGTGGGCGTACCCGTTCGCTGATTGGTCACGCGAGACTCCGAAAGCAGTCCTTGTGATTGGTCGGCTACTGCGTGTTTGCCGAGGTTTCCTGTTACATGCTGTTCACGGTGAATTGAACACTTTCAATACCAACCTTTGAAAATAGTTACTGTCCCTATCTGTATATATTTTACCGGTCACACTCTCGGCTAGGAATCGATCCTTTATCGTTGTTTTTAAAGCAAGGCCGAAACACGTGTCCCCGAACACATATGTTCCTTCTACTAACAACCCTATAATGGAAACCATTGGACGGATTTCGCTGAAAAAAAAAGTTTCTTACCTACTATAAGGTACACGTTGAGTACAACACAATGCAGATAAAAATGCATTTCAAAAATATAAAACGTAACATTCTATGTGAAAAATTAACTATCACTTTTATATCAAAATATTTTATACTTGTTTGTATATACCTGTGAAAATGTGTTTCTAAATGTAACCCAACTTGTAACGACGGAGGGAAAGTAGTTCCATGCCTTAAAGACGATTTAAAATTGTTAGGAAAACATCTGTGAATAAGTTACTAAAATGAAATATTTTGCTTTCTGTTTATTTATGAGTATTATATATTAGAATTGGCAAATTTCTGAAATTTTTACTTTTATAATAACTTAACAGGTTTTCTTTAATGGTGCACGAGTAAAGTGACAAGGCTCATGGCAACGCTAATTTTACATATGCAGGAAGAATGCACCATGAGCATACAACTCGTTCAGCCACGGTACACTATCGTGGACATGTTGCAAATTACTACTGCTTATGGCAGGCACCGTGCAGAGCGAAGCATCAGTTCCCCGTACTTTGAGAAAGAGTACCTCATGGTTAATCTGATTTGAGGAGTGATTTACACCTCTTTGGCATGAATGGTTAATGCCAATACAATCGAGCACGNGTCATGGTTAATCTGATTTGAGGAGTGATTTACACCTCTTTGGCATGAATGGTTAATGCCAATACAATCGAGCACGAAGGATGCTTCTCACTGGTTGAAAGAAAAATGCTGGACACAAGTACAGCGCAAACCAAAAAAATTACGTGATTGCAACATTTGAACTCGGAGAGTAATGTGTAGGGCCGGTGACTTTTCGCGTAAAAATCGGAGCACACTGTAGACTTCAATACCATATACACACGCCTCAGNATGTGTAGGGCCGGTGACTTTTCGCGTAAAAATCGGAGCACACTGTAGACTTCAATACCATATACACACGCCTCAGATGTTGTTATACCTCCATTGGCTGCTGGTGCCGTGTCCGTCTTTGACCAAGCCACCCAGGACTAAGTAACTCCGACACTGAACCTTCGTGATTCGTGCGCAAACTGTTAACACGGGCCAGAACATTATTTTAGCCAATCAAAGAAGCTGGACGACCCTACAGTGCTCTGGACTGTATCTTGTCTCGAAATCTTTTCGCGAAATATCACTGCCCCTAGTAATGTGTGGCCGAACGGACTAAGCAGGGCTGCTTTCTAAAGCGCCCAGTTTATCGTGAACGGGCTTTAGTGAGGTTACTGTGTGTCTGATTGGCCAACGACGTTCCGACATGTTGGTGGCCAATGAGACGGCTTTGCTGGCGTGTGTTTTTGTGAGTTCGTGATGCGCGCTACCGTTCCTATTCTGTATTCCTATGTATTCTGTGCCTGGGAATCGAGCTGGGAGCATCTGGTATATTTCCGGCCGAAATCTCCGTCATGTGTGCGCTCGGACGCACGCTAAAATCGATCTGATTCTCGGATTTATCCCCTAATCCTTAACCGCGCCCGCGTAATAAAATACGAACTGCGTAAATTTTTAGGAGCTGTTGGCGAATTTCTGCGCTAGGAAACAACTTATTGCGTGTTCTCCCGTTGTGGAATGGAGCCGAATCACCCATACATCTCCGCTGGCAACATTCGTTCGAATATTTGTAAACATACGGATGTTTATGCCGTTTGTTTCGCATGCGTGTTCCTCGGGACATTCTCAGATTGTTTTAAAACACACGAGGAACGTAAATGTAGTTATATGTACTCATATTTTAAATAACTAAAAAATCTGTATAAGGGGATGGATTTTAGAATTTCGATAAATTTCATAACGTTGTAGCTATATAAACATGTTGTAAACTGAGGTTGTTTAAATCGAAATTGTCACAAACGTACAATTTTTGTTTTATATGAAAAACAGTGCATACATTCTGTAACGCTGTAAAATATTTTACTAGGTCATACGTACTTAAAATGTTAAAATAATAAACATTTTAGCGTATGCACTGCACATTCCGGATGCATTCAGTTTGTAATTTTAAAAAATAATAACATATATTATAGTTTTATGTACGAAAATACTGGTACTAAAATAATTTTAGTAATTTATTTTACTAACATTTATTTTACTTGTGGAAATGATAAAGTTCGTTGCTAAAATGGATGGTCATAAAAAATTATTATTAAAACTAGTTTTTGATTAGTACCAATATTTACTTACATTCAACAATAGTAAATATTATTATTGCAAAATGCCCTTTCTAAAGCATTCATAATGGAAATATTCTTAAATTTATGTTATTTTAACATTTAAATAAGTAAATTCTGACAATGTAGGCTATTTTACAGTGTTACAAAATACTGTAAATGCAGTCTTCTTCCATATGCATCTCAAATGGTACATTCCTGACAATTTTGGTATAGGCCGTTCATGGTAAACTAAACACTTTTGAAAGCCCTGCTTAAGATATATTTGTATGCACGTTATGTATTCTTCCGCGTTATGTAAAATTAACACGGCCGTGGGCCTTATAATTTTAATCATGCATCGGTCAAGTGAAACTGAAATTATTTTAAAAGTAAAAATTTTAAAAATCTGCTAATTTTAATACATACGTATTAAAAAAACGGAAAACGAAAGATGTAATTTATGTTAGCACAAATTATTACCTAACACTTTTTATTCAACTTTCCCTCCATCGTTGCCAACTTTACTTGGCGCATGCTACACAGTGCGTCCGTTAAAATATATGTAGGTAGGAGCATATACATTTTTCTAAGGTTGATTTCAAAAGTGTTCACTTTATCGTGAACAACCTTCAGTGTGTATGCTACATTTTAATGAATTCTGCATGCTGTACATTCGGATAGTGTGCTACATTGAAACCCATACTTATTATACCTTAAAACATACGTACATAATTTAGTTACGCGCAAATTTATTTTTCAAATGTTCCTTCCTAAAGTGCTGGATACATTGTACACAAACTTCGCCTGGGAAATATCGTCAATAAATGTATGCTGGCCACGAAATCTATACAGTTTTTGTTTTTGTAGAAGAAATTATTTGAAACCTTGAAAATAAATTAGAGTAAATTTCACGAGACCTTGATGCAGAATGTGTAAAAGTAATATTTAATTTTAAGCATCGTAGACTAGTTTTTTTTTTCTGATAAATATACAATACTAACACTATAGATTTACAAGAAAATACTTGGCAACTAGTTTCAGAAAAATTGTTTCTAACAAGTAGAGGAATTTTTTATCATGTAACCACGAACCACAACGAAAACTTGTTGAAGCTGGTGCGCACCCCTTCTTGGCGTCTGTGCAACCCTCGCGAGTGACAAGGGGTGTTTGCAACTATGGGAACACGTGTAACCACGGAAATTATGCTCTAACTCAGTTCTCCTTTCACGTTGAGTTATGATTTTGGAAGTAATTCCCCTCCTTTTCCACCACCGTTTTCCTCTCCCACCCTAAAAACTCCTCCCTAGTCTAACCATGGTTCGCGTAATCGAGGGCAATCTGCGTAATTTTACCCCGAACTTACCCCTCTCGTCCGCGGGGACACGTACTGCTTAATTTGCTGCGGAAATGTGGGCTGCGTGAAGTTGGCTGCGGTGAAATGACGGTGTCAGTTCTGCTGCGGTGCTAATTGATATACCTGAGCAGGTGTGAGACGCCCAAGTGGTTACCACGTGGTAAAGAACTGTGCATGTTTGGTAACTCGCGGGTTTAAGGCTCCTGTGTGCCTGAAGCTGTTAACCACGTTACATTTCATTTATTTGCATTCCCGAGATGTCAATTACGAGAAATGGAGCAAGTCAAGTCAATTCACACTACAAATATATACAATTAAATATACAATATTAGTACATAAGAACAAAGAAACATGTAGTAGCTGCAATCAGTGACACAAAAATGCATTGCACAATATTGATTATACTAAACACACTACTAATCGCAACTAAATGTTTACATGTATGTGTATATGTTGACTAGGGCCAGTGACTTTTCGCGTAAAAATCGGAGCGCACAGTAGACTTCAATACTATTTACACACCTCAGCTGTTGTTATACCTCCATTGGCTGCTGGTGCCGTGTCCGTCTTTGACCAAGCCACTCAGGACTGAGTAACTCCGACACTGAACCTTCGTGATTCCTGCGCAAACTGTTAACACGGGCCAAAACATTTTTTTAGCCAATCAAAGAATCTGGATGACTCTAAAGTGCTTTGAACTGTATCTTGTCTCGAAATCTTTTCGCGAAATATCACTGCTTCTAATATTGTCATATCAGTACCAGAGTTACAACTTATCTACAAATAAAGTTCTCAACAACTTAATAACAATTGTCAAGCAGAAAATCAGTCAGTTTGTGGAACAATGCTGTGTGGTCCTTAACCATTTTTATGAAACTGTGGCAGACAGATTATTGTAATGTCTTTTTCAATTAATCTGTACCAGTTCCATGGTGCTACGTTTGTTGATAAAGTTAATATGGACATTATATTTGCTTCTTGTGTCATGAGAATGCACCTGTGTGATTAGCTGACATTTGATGTCAATATTTTTATGTATGAATGTAATAGACGTTTGTGGCTGTATGTGTGTATATATATATATATATATATATATATATATATATATTGTGTTATTGATTGCAGCTACTACGTTTCTTTGTACTTATGTTCTAATATTGTATATTATATTGTATATATTTGTATTGTAAATTGAATTGACTTTTTCCATATCTCGTAATTAAGATCTCGGGAATGCAAATAAATGAAATGAAACGTGGTAAACAGTTTCAGGTACACAGGAGCCTTAAACCCTCGAGTTACCAAACACGCACAGTTGTTTACCAGGTGATAACCACCTCGGAGTCTCTTACCTGCTCAGGTGTAGCAATTAGCACGGCAGTAGAACTGACGCCGTCATTTCACCGCAGCCAACGTCACACAGCCCACATTTCCGCCAGACGCTGATGCCCTCGAATCGGCAATATCTAACTACTCATGGTCAGTAGAGCAAAACTGATTCGTGTTATAATGAGAACTTTGGATAATCCTGCTTCATTGTCATCTTCGTCAAGGATCGAGCCCCTGGGTGCTTTCTGTCATTTATAAAACTAATCGATCCTCTTTTTCCTAGGCCTTCCTTAAAATCAGAAAACTCTTATCGCCATATTAAATTCTTGATTTGTCTCCCATGTCAATGTTTTTAAAAAACATTTAGAAAGTATTCCTGTACTAACCTGTAGCCTTACACTGCAGTAAAGATATGACAAGGAGACCACGAGCTCACAATTACGTCACAATTTTAATTCTGCAAACATTTGGTCAAATAAATAGTGTGGCATAAATACGAATGAGTGAAGAGGAAAGAAGAGAGTTGGGCGGCTCCTATCAGCGATGCCTTGAGAGCCGATGGGGCCGCGGTGGTTCAGTGGTTAGCCTCCTCGCCTTCCACCAACCGCGTTAAATACCCGGCCGAGTCACTCCCAGATTTTCGCATGTGGGAATCGTGCCGGACGATGCCGCTGGTGTGTGGGTTTTCTCGGGGATCTCTTGCTTCCCTCCGCTCTTTCATTCCGGCACTGCTCCACACTCACCTCAATCGCCCTCATCGGCTATCACGACCTCGCTGTTAAAAGCCGCCCAAATCTCTTCACTGTCTTCACTTGAGAGCCGATGAGGATGAAGCGAGGTGAGTATGGAGCAGCGCCGGAATGAAAGGGCGGGGGGAAACGGGAAATCCCCGAGTAAAAACCGCCGACCTGCGGCATCGTCCGGCACGATTCCTACATGCGAAAATCTGGGGGCAACCCCACCGGGAATCGAACCCGTGTCGCCTAGGCGGGAGACATAAATACGAAGTCATATTTCAGTGGTCGTATCTGTACTACTGTGTAATATTCGCCTACAGAAAATTTTACTCGTGGATGTGATTAGAATTCACGCTGATCGCGGTGGTTTGGCGTCTGTATGATTAGCTTTTCTGTGAATAGCAAAATGTAATTAGATCAGCGCCCGCGAAGTTCTGAGATGGTCGGATCTTCCTCGACTTTACTCGCGAAAGGAAGAATACCAGGAATTTTTTTTCTTGTGAATTTGCGAGAGTAGTGAGTTAAGGTGAAAAGTTTAATGAAGCAATCTACGAGGTAAGCTGCGGAGTACTTAGCTGGATGAAACAAACGAGGAAACTGGATTCATGTGAAAACGGCTCAAATTTCTGCCTCCGCTTTCGCTGACAAAGAACTTCAAACGAAGTTTGTGCCTCTTGAGGAGTCGCAGCTTCAGACCGCAGGCAGATTTGATTGTAAGCACAAAATACTTGTTTGCGGCAAGATACATTTCCGTTAGCTTAAACGCAGTTTAAAACGAAACAAACCTTGCATTCTACATTGAAGAAAATATGCGTTGGTAATAAAGTAGGGCCAGTGACTTTTCGCGTAAAAGTCGGAGCACACAGTAGACTTCAATACTACATACACACCTCAGCTGTTGTTATACCTCCATTGGCCGCTGGTGCCGTGTCTGTCTTTGACCAAGCCACTCAGGACTAAGTTACTCCGACACTGAACCTTCGTGATTCGTGCGCAAACTGTTAACACGGGCCAGAACATTTTTCTAGCCAATAAAAGAAGCTGGACGACCCTACAGTGCTTTGGAGTGTATCTTGTCTCGAAATATTTTCGCGAAATATCACTGCCCCTTACTAATAAGTAAACCACGTTTATGGCTTGAAACTCTGAGTAAGAACAGAATGATGAATAATAATTGCGTATGAGGGTGGATCCTAAGATCAAGGTTAACAGACATATTTAAAGCTCCTATGTGAAATTCTCATATAGTGACGTAGATTTCCAAAGTCGCCAAAACATAATAACTAGAGCCATTTTTTTTCCCGCGAAAAGACTCTACGACTAGTTGAACTTCAAAACACGGTAGTCCAGAACCAATATTGCGTTTGGATTATTTTAACTCGCACGCCTCTTAGGTGTCTGCCAGCCAATCACGGACTGGCGTCCAATGGTGGGGTGACGCTTTTCTGATTGGCCAGTCAATAACAGAACTTATTTTTCTCTCTCTCTCACACACACACACATGCGCGCAGCCAATAGCTAAAGGAAAAGCACGCAAACCTGTACTAAGAAGTTGAAATCTACTCTGTGCATGAATATTTTCGCGAAAAACAGGTGGATCTGATAATAACTATTCCAACACTGAGCAGGAAACTGAGAAGCAAATAGTAGATGTACGCTGTGGTTGCGTTCATTTGTCTTAACTGTAATCTGTGATGAATATATACTATTACTCTCCCTCCACGAGCCGCAATATAGCAGCAACGTCATTCCTGTTCTAGAGAAGCAACGAAACCCTGAACGAAAATAACGAAAATATATTCGATCATACAATGAAAGTATCACGTCGGTCAATCGCTCACTCGAGTTGCCAAATACAATTTCCTTTAGTACGATTTGTCTTTTTCAAGGTAAAACAGAATATGAAAAACATTTCATAAAATTTATTAAAATAATTGTGCAGGAAACAACAGGCATCTGTTCGCTACCACATAAAAACTTACGATTACTAACCACAATATCTACCATAGAAGGAGTGACAACCGTGTCAAAACAAATCTGCCGTAGTCTATTCAATTGAATTTTTTTTCCTTTCGCAGTCTTGATTGCAGACGTGTACGTGAACGAAAAAAAAAAAAAAAAAAAAAAAGAGAGAAAATAGGCACTAATTTACTTCTTCATTCCAAATTGGCTGCCAGCGGACAAACGATATATAACTGTGCCACTTAAGTTGAAAAAGTAACCAAAATGGAGGCGTATCTCCCATTTTGGAAACCTGGCATGGCACCTTAAATTGCCCGTGTTTGTTGAGGAGTGACGTAAAATGAGAAATTAAGATGTCGCGGTGGAGGAGTGCTGTGATGACAATGCAAACAGGAGAACCCCGAATAGAGTCGTTCGGCCAACTGCACACACGAAAAACGTAGCGTGTCTCCTCTAGGAATTGAACCTTGATCGTTGTTTTGAAAGTAGGACCGAAACGTTTGTCCCCGAACACGTATGTTACTTCTACTAACTACCCTAAAATAGAAACCATTGAACCGATTTTGCCGAAACAAAACGTTTCCTACCTATTATGTCGTACAGGCTATCTACAACATAGTGCAGATAAAAATGCATTTCAAAAACATGAAACGTTTTTTATATATATAAAAAAATAACTACCAATTTTATGTAAAAAAAATTTATACATAAATGTTATACTTGTTTGTGTATACATGTGCAAATGTGTTACTAAATGTAACCCAACTTTGTCACCAGTGCATTAATATTTGGTTGAATAAATCCTGCATATTTATTATTTTTTGTGTACAGGAATGTAGTTCGCTGGTTCCAACCAAACCTTCCCTCAGCGAATTTCGCACTCTAGAAAATTTCCGCACACGGCGTGATGCACATCCATCTTGCACGCATCATCTTGATGTTCCTCGCTTCGCCGCACCCGAGGAGCGTTTACGGCTGCTATTTAAAACCCGCGGCGGCATTTATGAGCTCTACTACTATGGGGTACAACATTTTAAAGATCACTTAAAATCCTCCCACCTTCGCCTCCCCAACCCCTCCGATGTGAAGCATCTTTTAACTATCGCCTCTTCCCGAGCTATGAATTTTCCTCGAGACATTCCGCGAATGGCTTTAATTATTCCCTCTACTGTTATAAGGCTCATAATGCACCGCGTTACCTCTGTATTTTGTTATGTGTGCGAGCGGGACTGTAAATAAAATGTTGTGGTCCGCAGAACTGGAAATATTTCACCTGTATGATAATACCAGCCCGAGGGGAGGCGGGACCGCTTATTTTTCGAGTAAAACCTGCACTAAATAATCCACGGGCTGCGAGTTACGATGCGATAAATTTTAAACGGGAAATGCACTTGTTAAAAAGGGAATGGAGGGGGCCATTAAGAACTTCTGCAATACTCCGGCCAACTTTGCAAACGCAATTTCCCCGTTTCCGCACTGAACCTTGCAGGTAAGCAGTGATGGTGCTCGCGCGGTAATTTAGTTTTCCCTTTAACTGAATCACGTGAATAGAATCCTTTACTAATTTACGAAAGAAGAATAAGTAATGCTTTGGAACTCAACGCTCGAAGAAGCGAAATTCATCGCGAATCATACGCAAGAGTCGCTCCTGGGATAATCAGACTTACTGTAGTTAAAAGCGATGCGAGTTAAATCATTTTGTCTTGAAGCAGTTTTCCACTGCCGTGACTGTTGAGTACACAGGAATACATTGGAAATTTATCAATCCACTTCCCTTCATGATTCTTTCATGTCTTGTTGTCCGCCAAGCATTTTATTTTTACGCGACGTTGCCTGGAACGTGAAGGTTAATCCAAGTGTTAAGGAGCAATTGAATTCCTGTCCCTACGTTCTTCGTCCTGCCCAGCTTTCGCTTCAAGTGCGCAGTCGAGGAAGAAGCTTGCTTTCGAGTGCCCTTATATATACTACTCTGAGAAAGTCAAGAAATAACGTTTCATTCCCCCTCGCATTTTACCCCATTCTTTTTGCGTCGAAGAAGCGAAATTCCACTCGAAATTGGAACGTTGTCAGAAAGTATATTATAAGTTTTTTTTTTATCTTCCCGTACGGTTGCTTGTTTGCTGTTATGATATACGTCGCTCTTCGTTTATATTTTTTCTTTGACTTGTAGACGTTTTCCATACCCAGAGGAATTACTAACGCCACTCTAGTTGTATGCCGAGAAGCCACGAATTGTTCTTGCCGTGTGCGTGTTTGATTTGCAATTGGTTAGTAATACGTTCGTTCGTAAAACAATTATTCTCATGACAGCCCGCCCGGTGAAAAACCAAGACGTTAAAAACGGATTAATAAATATACTGCTCACAAAAAAGTTTAGCATATATCTGAATCCAGGATGTTATATTGAATTAAAGTTGTTTACATTTCATGTTGTACTCCTAATAGCACACCAAGTGGGAAAAAAACACAATACTCGTTGACGTCATCCCAGTATGAAACAAACAAAAGGCATAAACAGATAAGCAACGCAAACGAAGGGATCTCATCAGTGTGCATAACCAAAAAGGTTTTCTCAGATGCACTGACAAACGTCAGTAACGTGCAAGACCTCTACGATTCCTGAGGCACGCCTGCATCCGACGAGGCATGCCAAAAAAATGATCATTATGCATTTCCCGAGGCAGATTGTCCCATTCCCAGTTGCGGCTGTTTGTAAAGCCAGAATGGTCATTGGTGATAGTGCACTGTTTGGAATCACTCGTTTGAGGAAGGACCACACATTCTCTACGCAGTTAATGTCAGCTGAATAAACCGACCAGTTCATTCTTCGGATCCCAGCGGAGAATATGCTAAACTTTTTGTGAGCAGTGTATTACATTTCGGAGTATACACGTAATGGTTTCTAGGCTTCATTTGATAATAATTTCTAATTCAGAAGGCATTTTGATAAACCAGCGCACATGGAATGTAACTTACACTTCATGTATTCCGCGGCCAAAATCTTTCTATTTGAAACCATTAAATTATTTTACAGTGTAGCGTTAACCTAGCTGAAGAAATATAACGTAACACTTTTGTTTCACCGCAAAATGTGTATGATTAAAACTAATAGCTTTAATATATCGAGTCATATTTTTTTTCTATTTTTTCATATAGTATCATGTGTCTATGAGCGGTTGAAAAGCTGCGTTCAATTGAATTAGTTTTGTCGGTTATAGTTAGGGACAGGAAAATTTCGTGGATTCAACTACCTACAGGCTAGACTCCACTGTATTATTTAGTCTCGAGCATCAGCTGTTTGTTAATTGGCTGCTGCCCCAGTGAGTAGCCATTGTACCTCAGGCCAGGTGGCACGGGATTCGGTGCTTGTCCCTTTGCACGTCTGTTATTGGCTCAGAGTTAACCTTAGCGGTACATGTGTTTGAAGTCTAGCTTGTCCTAAAATGAATTCGCGAAATTTTCAGTTCCTTAGTTATAGTTAATTTTGGCTATATCTATAAGTTCAAAATTAAAAATATAAAATGTCATAGCACTGTAAGATTACTATAATAACATCATAATTATTGACAAGTTATTGAAATGCACTATATCTGTATGGTTTTTATTTTCTGTTTAATAACATGTCAGTAGTTAAATTTACGTGATCAATTAATATTTCGTTCGACAATTATTCGGTTACCAAACTGATGTTACTTTTTTTCAGTAAACAAGTTATGATATGCAAAAATTATAGATAGACATGATGGTTTATCGCGGGAAAAGTTGACTCTTTGCTAGGATTAAACGTACTATACATATGTCCGACAGTTTTCTTTCCTTGTTGGCTAGCATGCATGTATGAAGCTACTTCCCCATTTCACTGGGCCAATGAGGATTCTGATAATATAAGGCAGAACGTTCGTGGTTGTTCTGCAAACAACTTAGCAGAGTCAAAACGTAGTTCATTCAATCGTGAAAGAATGCACTAGTTAGAGTGAGAAGATATGTTGGCTCAAACATTTTCGCGATTTTCCATCATTTCTAATCATACAGCTAAACTAAACCTTAGTTACAAAGAATGAATGGGCTTGGAAAAAACGACAATGAATTTTGCTTTTTATCTTGATTAAAGATCTTGTACAGTACAAATGCCACACAAGTAAATAAGTAAATACAACAATTAAAACCAAGCAAATTACTAGACCAGCAAGAATTTATAGAAGTGAAATAATTCCTATATTCCTCTCTGCGATAGTTCCCAAGGAAAAATGTTTCAAATTTTGAGTTACTTAACAAACCAATTTCTATTATTTGTTACATTATTTAGCAAACCAGCGCAAGATGAATTTTATGTCACTTGCTTCCGCTGGTTTGTATCAATGTAAATTGTATAGAACATTATTGGCGTAAACGCAACACTTTTCGTCTCCTGCAATATTTTATCCACTGTGTGATTTGCAAGTTATTGGAAGTAACGGAGGTAAGTGTAGTTATTAAGCTGCTAGTAACTTGCAATTAATGTTTTCAACATTTCAACTCTCTGAACACACCAAACACATTTTTGATTTCTCAGAAATCGTACAGAGAAAGCTGATGAATAAATTGAAATCTTTCAGTTTAATTGTCTAATGGCAATGAAACATTTCTGAAAGCTATTTAAGGTTACAAAATAAGTTGGTATTTTGTGGATGGTATGATTGTGGTTCAGCCTGTATATAGTGACAATTTTTTACGGAATACATAATTCAGGGCACGACATAAGTTATAGTATTTGAAATTTAACGACAAAGTTACTGAAATAAGTAATAATAAATTTGAAAAGTCGTTTTAGTATGTTAGTTACATACAAACACTGAGACTTTACACATAGTTAAGAATTTATTTATGAAGAGGCAAGTTAATTATAGAAACTTAAAATATTAACAACTAACTTTTGTTTTATACTTTTTTTTAGTATTTATCTATGCAGTGCAGATTTTACGTAAGGTCTTAATAATATGATGTATTACCTTGGTTCAAATGTCCCCATTTTAACAGCAGAAATATTTTCAAAATGGTNATGTCAGCTGAATAAACCGACCAGTTCATTCTTCGGATCCCAGCGGAGAATATGCTAAACTTTTTGTGAGCAGTGTGTTACATTTCGGAGTATACGCGTAATGGTTTCTAGGCTTCATTTGATAACGAATTCTAATTCAGAAGGCATTTTGATAAACCAGTGCACATGGGGTGTACCTTACACTTCATGTATTCCGTTGCCAAAATCTTGCTATTGGAAACCATTAAATTATTTTACAGTGTAGCGTTAACCTAGCTGAAGGAATATAACGTAACACTTTTGTTCCACCGCGAAATGTGTATGATTAAAATTAATAGCTTTTATATATCTAGTCACATTTTTTTTTCCTATAGTATCATGTATCTATGAGCGGTTGAAAAACTGCGTTGAATTGAATTAGTTTTGTCGGTTATAGTTAGGGACAGGAAAATTTCGCGGGTTCAACTACCTATAGGATAGACTCCACTGTATTATTTAGTCTCGAGCATCAGCTGTTTGTCCATTGGGTGTTGCCCCAGTGAGTAGCCATTTTACCTCAGGCCAGGTGGCACGGGATTCGGTGCTTGTCCCTTTGCACGTCCGTTATTGGCTCAGAGCTAACCGTAGCGGTACATGTGTTTGAAGTCTAGCTTGTCCTAAAAAGAATTCGCGAAATTTTCAGGTCCCTAGTTATAGTTAATTTTGGCTATACCTATAAGTTCAAAATTAAAAATATACGTTGTCATAGCACTGTAAGATTACTATAGTAACATCATAATTATTGACAAGTTATTGATATGCACTATATCTGTATGGTTTTTATTTTCTGTTTAGTAACATGTCAATAGTTAAATTTACATGATCAATTAATATTTCGTTCTACAATTCCTCGGTTACCAAACTGATGTTACTTTTTTTCAGTAAACAAGTTATGATCGGCAAAAATTATTAATAGACATGATGGTTTATCACGGGAAAAGTTGACTCTTTGCTAGGATTAAACGTACTGTACATATGTCCAACAGTTTTCTTTCCTTATTGGCTGTCCTGCATGTATGAAGCTACTACTTAATTTCACTGGGCCAATGAGGATTCTAATACTATGAGGCAGAACGTTCGTGATTATTCTGCAAACAACTTGGCCGAGTCAAAACGTAGTTCATTCAATCGTGAAATAATAAACTAGTTAGAGTGAGAAAATATATTGGCTCAAACATTTTCGCGATTTTCCATCATCTCTAATCATAGAGCTAAACTAAACCTTAGTTACAAAGAATAAATGGGTTTGGGAAAAAGGACAATGAATTTTGCTTTTTATCTCGATTAAAGAGCTTGTAAATCACAAATGCCACACAAGCAAATAAGTAAATATAACAATTAAAGCCAAGCAAATTACCTGACCAGAAAGAATTTATTGAAGTAAAATAATTCTTATATTTCTTTCTAAGATAGTTCTCAAGGAAAAATGTTTCAAATGTTAAGTTACTTAACAAACAAATTTCTATTATTTGTTACATATTAAAAAAACCAGCGCAAGATGAATTTTATTTTACTTGCTTCCGCTGGTTTGTATCAATGTAAATTGCGTAGAAAATTATTGGCGTAAACGCAACACTTTTCGTCTCCTGCAATATGTTATCCATTTTGTGTTTTGCAAATTATCGGAAGTTACGGAGATAAGTGTAGTTGTTAAGCTGCTAGTAACTTGTAATTAATTTTTTCAAAATTTCAACTCTCTGAACACACCAAACTCATTTTTGATTTCTCAGAAATCGCACAGAGAAAGCTGATGAATAAATTGAAATCTTTCGGTTTGATTGTCTAATGGCAATGAAACATTTCTGAGAGCCATTTAAGGTTACAAAATAAGTTGGTATTTTGTGGATGGTATGATTGTGGTTCAGCCTGTATATAGAGACAATTTTTTACGGAATACGTTATTCAGGGCACGTACATAAGTTATAGTATTTGAAATTTAACGACAAAGTTACTGAAATAAGTAATAATAAATTTGAAAAGTCGTTTTAATATGGTAGTGACATACAAACACTGAGACGTTACACATAGTTAAGACTTTATTTATGAAGAGGCAAGGTAATTATATAAACTTAAAATATAATCAGTTACCTTCTGTTGTCTACTTTTTTTTTAGTATTTATGTATGCAGTGCAGATTTTACGCAAGGTCTTAATAATATGATGTATTACCTTGGTTCAAATGTCCCCATTTTAACAGCAGAAATATTTTCAAAATGGTGGACAGTTTTTAAAACACAAATGCATGAAGACTTGCCCACTTCACTTGTAAGGGATATGAAAGAAAAGTGAGCTACTAAAAATCAATTCATCTAATATGATAAATAGTCAATTGTTCGTTTAATATCAGGACCCAAATAATTATCATATCAGATCTTGTTGGTTTATCGGACAACTTATCGCAGGCTTTTAAAGCCATTATTCCAGAGAACATTTAAAATTTCCGTGTTTTCTTCTTTAGTGGAAACGTATGGACGATGCCTCCAGGTTTCCTAGAATATCTGCTGCTACCCTTGCTGAAACGAGGTTATTTTCATACGTGCATCGCCCTTTGCCCATCGTGCGTGAAACTGTGAAATCGCTTCGTGTAATTTTTCACAGTAAGTACTCTTCCATAACAAAAATATCATTCAAAGGAATTGCTTTGACATTATTTTCAGGTCGTTCACGTGCCTAAAATGATTTTTTGCGTATTTAGTATTTTTGTGATATAGCATCATGTACGGGGTCGTATGACAAGAAAAAATTTGTAAAATTAGATCAAAACAAAGATAAAAGGAATGAGGACAATTGTAGTGTAATATATTGCGTCAAATAATATCAAAATGGTACTGAAGTAGAATATACAACTACAGCTCAAAATAATGATTAATGTCAGCAGAATGCCATAAAGAAATTTCTTGTAAATACATAGTTTAATTCATTTATAGATTCAGTTTAAATTCTTAGATTAACTTCAAATCTGAAACAAAAGTATCAGTTCAGAACTCATCGTAGGCAAATCAGGTATGGCACTTTAAGAAAAACTTTGTTACATTCACAAGAATCTGATAAATATTTTACATAACCCACACAGTCTTGTTTAATAACATGTTTTAAAATGTTCATTGTATGGTTAAATGGCAAAATTATTACAATTAATTAATTCAAAAAATGTGACATAAGTTAAGTTCCTTTTTTTTTGTTATTGCAATTGAATATGTATGGTTTTTTTTTAAATACGAACTCTTTAAAAACTAGGAAAATATTTTTTAACAATTGAATGACCTTAACTATATAGAAGCATCGTATGTAAAATACACGGACGAGGAATTAGTTAAATGTCGACATGTATTACGTAATATTTTCGTATTTATCGCTATTGTTTATTTCAAAGCAAACGTATTAATTTGTTTGCTTTATATTGTAGCAGGAAAAATAATAATCTCACGGTATAATATTTTCTAGCGTCAATAATACCTGTACGTAATAAAATGTGCAGGAAAATTGTTTCCTCCCAACGACGTGAATACATTAAAATCAGATATTCGTCAACTTCACTTAAAGAAACTGAAGTAGCCAATAATGTTTGTAAGAACCTATCATGGAAACTGTATTGAACATGAACAGGTTGGCATTAATGTAGTAGTATTAAATTTTTTTACATTATTGAGCTATATACTTAATTAAATTTTAAAATGGCGATTGCCACCAAATTTTGGAAGTGAGAACCAGAAAAAGGAAACGAAAACTCAAATTATCGATGGGATTTTTCAACCAATGTTTGATTACTTGCTTTCATAATACAACAGTAGAGGTGTAAGGGACAACTTTAATTATCTTATATACATATATTCCAAAAAATGTTCAAATTGCAGACAATTTATATGATTATACTTACAACAAATATAAATAATCTGATACGCATTTGGGAGGAAATAAGTTCGATTTCCAACTCGGCCAACATTAATTCAGTTTACCTGTTTTCTGAAATCACTTCAGCAAATTACTTGGATGGTCTCTTAATACAAGCCGTGACAAATTCCTCTCCCGATTTCCCGATTTCTGTTTGTCAAAATTATTATTCCGTTCGTAATGATCTCGAGGTCAACGGCGGACAAACACTACCTACCATAAAATCCCATAATTTCTGCCACATACAATATCTGAATATTAGTCGTTCTGTAGAATAAAGAAAAAAAATTCATAAAAAAGAAACAAAGCTACATTTAATTTCAATATTTGTGTAATGATAATTATTCTACAAATATAAATTTACAGCCACATATAAAAATAATACAAAGGTTTCATTGTTAATTTTTAGCTGGTCTCATAAACCTAATTTATTTGTAATAAGCCTATATTGCGATTATTAAGTAAAGATGGTGATAGAGAATTAGTGTGTATCTCTGTGTATACGTGAGAAACTAAATACCACTCTTTCTGCATTTTTGTGATTCGTTCATTGTTGTTATGTCATGTGTAATATGCGAATCCACAAATTAACAAGTCACCGCATCTAATGAAGTGAGAACATTCTTTATCGAAAATACGCACCTTTAAATTGCATGCTTTTTCTTTTAATTCTTAGTTTATTTACTAGCATTTGGATTGTTGAAACAATTAGTGCTTATGGCTGCACCCACTTCAGCAAATTTAATGCAGTTGAAACCTTCGAACTGAGCAGCATGATTACGTGAAAACGAAATGAAATAAGTGAAAATGGAATAAAAGACTGAATGCTCATGTTGCTTCGTAAAGCGGTATTATAAAAGACCATACTCGCATTAAAAAAATAATTTTTATTGGTTTTATTAGTTAATGCGATGTTATTTTATTTGATACACATTGTCAAACAGTTCCATCAGTCAAAAAACTTATAATTGAAAAACAGCGAATGGTATGGCTGATGAATCACTGGAAAATATGGCTGAATAAATTAAGGAAAACTGGCACTTTGTCATCAATTAGTCACTTCAATTGACTGAAGTGACTTTTGAATAAGCCAGGCGTTGTTAACTGAGTTAAGCACTGAAATTCTCACTGATTCATATTTAGTGTGCAGATAGCATCTCAGCTTGAGGGGAGCTTGCCATTTGACTTTAATTGTCCTTGCCGAGTAAGTTAGTCATATGATGTGTGATTCAATTTTGATTAAAGCCTAATTTTATTAAGAGTGGCACTTATTTGCTAATGACAAGATTGCAAATGACTTGAGTAATACCTGTAGTTTGCCAAGGAAAACTTGCAGCAAGTGTAACTAATGAAGCTTGCGACAAGCGTGACACGTGGAGACTTGCTGGCTTGTTGCAAACTTATATGCTTGTCATGCCAAGTGTGAATCAAGCTGGCTATGCTGTCAGGGACTTCCTGTGCCTGATTGGCTGCTACCGTGATGCCAAAGACTTCCTTTTGGATGGGTTGGCGGTACTGATTGGTAGTTGGCGGTACTGATTGGTAGGACTGCCTGTTTTTCGCGAAAAGATTTACGCGGAGGCTAGACTTCAACATCCTATGTGCGCACCTGCAGTCTTCATTTTACTACCAGTTGCTTATCTTTATGTGAAGACATTTATTACATGAGTGATCCAATCAGAATTAAGTTTCGCCGATACTGACTGTCCGTGACAAGACAGATGAGATCAGACGCGTAACAATTCAAGTGATCCGATCATGAAAGTGGTTCTGAACTAATGTCCGTTGGAAAACAATTTCTTCTGAAATTTTTTCACGAAAAATAGGCGCCGCCACTAATCAGGGAACGAAGTTCCGAGGTCGCTGGCCAGTGGCGCCATCTTGCTGGAGTTCGCGGCACAAGCAGTCGTTCCGCTTCTGTATTGCGAAGTATTTTACACCCGAACCTTCGACATAACTTAGGTTGTAAACTTCTATTCAAATTCACTTGGTTCGGATCCCGCTGTAATAGCGGCATGACGATAAAACGCAAACTTAAGAATTTTTTTTTCCTAAGAGAGAGATTTTTATTCGGGAGGGCCCGAAACGAGGCTTTTAAAAATAACGCCACTGGAAAGGACCGAGCTCGTAATGTGCAGAATTGCGCGACCTACTCTTCCGGTGGGGGAAAAGGAAGAGAATTGGACAAAGGCTAGGTTTTATTTATTTCTTCGTTTCGCTGTAAGAATATGAAAAAAATGACTTCCCCCAAATGTCCAGAAAGCACTAACCGTTCCCTCATTATTCACTATCTCCTCCCTTGAAGAGTGTGAAGTGGTCATTAACTTGCAGATGCGTCTCTGGAGGGAGCGGTAAAAATGACCAGAGAGAAAGAAAGTGAAGGGGAGAGAGAGAGAGAGAGAGAGAGAGAGCAGTCTGTTTGCTAATTTCAGAAATCTCGATCAGTGGAGGATTCATTTCCCCCTTTTTTTTTGGAAGGGTTGTGTTAAAAATAGAGCAGTTTATTCTAATCGAACGTTCCTCTTATTTTATTAAAATAATGCAGGTTATAACAATGAACAATGTATGAAATATTGTTATTGGCCTACTACTAAATTGGAAGAAATCACAGTTGAGCAATTTCCCGGAAGAAGGGCACACGTGCCAAAATAATCTTTTGAAATACTGGCGTCAAAATATATCAGTTTAGTTTTACTGAACCACGCTGAATTTGTATTGCCATGTGAAATTCTTCTGCTGTCTTAGTTATTGTACCCTCTACCACATGTTGTCACAAAAAAAAATAATTATTTTATTATGAGTAAATAATTTAGGAACTATGTATTTTACAGCGTCAGATATTTATTTGCAAAACAATCATGATGCCCTAAGTACGGGAGTTGGAATATCAAAAGTTAAGCTCATGGCGGTTAATTAAATATGATTTCTCAAAATAAGGCCAAGTATATCTATAGGCATAAACTTTTTTCCCGGAAGGAATGAGATAATTTTTGTAGCCTGGTCTGACTTTATCACCATTAATATTTTCTTTTTACCTCAGAGACCTTCCGAGAATGTGAACTTTACTGTGGTATACCGGCAAGAACTGATTCACACAGGATTTTTTTTTTTGTGTGGAAGGAGGATTGGAATGGAGAGTGAACAGTAGCTATTGACTCAAAATTTATTCGGAGGGAAGGGAGGAAATTCCCTAGCGTAGAATTGCGATGAACCGCCCTTAAATTTACGTTTTAAAATTGTGTGTTATGTTTGGTTAATATGTATGATATAATCTGCAGTCTAAGGTATGCACCGTATCTGACATGCTTTATTCCTTTTTTCTGTAAATGGTAATGAATAGTCATGAAATTGCATGACGTTTCCAATTAAAACGTCAACTGAGATATCACTGCAGGACATATATCGAAAGAGAAAAAAAAAATGGCTTTCTACTCGTCTTTATCAGAAAAATACAACATACAACGAACCCACCAACAATGAAATGTTGGCGTACGTACATAGCAAGCTTACAGTTCATAATATTTAAAACGTTGTTAATTGCCGGTAACTCTCAGGAGTGTTTACAAAGGAGAAGTTAATAATTTCGCACAAAATCATTTTGTGGTTTAATTGTTGTGGTCGAGCAGAGGTGTGGCGTTCGCCTTCTTTGTCTCCCCGTTTTTTTTTTGTAGCTGCATCCATATCCACAAGTAAAATAAATTCGACGCACGCACGTTTGAAGTGTTAGCATGTCGCCGAATAGTAAAGCAATTTCTGCAGGTCTGTTATNATTTTTCTCCTCCCGTGATGCGATTTTTTTTCAGGTGCGAAGTAAAGGAAAAAAAATATATTTTCGTTACCTTGTACTTATGCATACTTGAACATTTGCGGACTGCGGCATATCTTCTTCGACAGAATTAGCACTTTCGTGGGTCGTAGATTTTAATTTTGTTGTTACATAACTAGAATACCAACTGACAGAATCGTGTGAATCGCCAATTTTGGTTATTTCGCCCAACCTGCACGTATAGTTGAGAGTTGTTGAGTTGAGAGATTAGGGTCGCTCTTAACAACGAGACCTTGAGAGCCGATGAGGCTGAAATGAGGTGAGATTGAAGCAACGCTGGAATGCAATGGTGGGGTAAACGGGAGATCCCCGAGAAAACCCGCCGACCACCGGCATCGTCCGTCTTCCTGCAAGTCAATGAAGTCTTGCTGGTTACATTTCACCTCTAAATATCGCATTTATTAAAATGAAAAATGTTTGAAAATGCTTGAAATTGATGCTAATATGCAAGAAATGTTTCCATATAAGGCTCTGAAGTTATTTGCGTTTGATATAAAATACTCATTTAATAATTTTTCTTTAAGCGATTATAAAAATCTTTTGAAGAAACATTCGACTTGAACTACAGGTTGCCGGAATTTTTAAAATAAATACGTACATTTAAAGTTTATTTCTTTCTTTCTCTCTCTGTCTCTCTTTCTAAGTTTTAATGTAAGAAAAATGCATTCAGCTTTGCAAAAAAAGTTTTTTAATTTTAAAAAGTCGAGATTTCGGACAAATATATTAAGACAAAAAGTCTGGTTTGATTTCATTATTTTGTCAGCACCATTCACTTTGTTTTGAAATGTGTAGATCTTTGCTTTGAAGCTCGTGTGAAGCGTGTTTTGTATGCTGTAATTCTGTATTATTATTGTCTTGAAATTAAGTAATTGCATTATTAATCACATATTTCAAGGCAAACGCTTTTAATATCATATCTGTCTAGAAAAGACTGGAAAGTGTCATTGCATTATAAAGTAACATAAATGTATTAACTATAACATGAGGTTGAGAACATTAAATAAGAGGATGTTTATTAGTTTTGAACGTGACGATCGAAAAATGTGTAACTAAAAGCGGAACTAGAGATCTTAAGATACATCCTGCAAAAATGGTATTAAAAACTATTTGCAAAGAAAAATATGGTTCATATAATGCAAGAAAAAATAAGTGCCACATTTCATGGCGAGGACAGGGTGCCATTATGTGTTTTAGATTGCAGTTTTCCTCATTTAAGAAGAATTCAAAGCGATAAAACATTTTTAACGGGTGACAATGAGAGGGGTTGTCAGCACATATTTTCTCACTCTAACTATTTTATTCTTTCACTATTGAATGGACGACGTTTCGACTCGGCCAAGTTGTTCGCAGCACATTTGTGCAAGTAAAATGTAACTGTTTCACTTTGTTTGTTGTTTACTGTGGATTTGTAATCTACCGTACATGGTGAACAAAACTTCCGTCTTGTGTTTTTAAGCTAAATGCCGCCGTTTTCGAGAAATTAATTTATGCCGATGAAGGCGACATGGGGTTGAGATGGAGCAATAGCAAAATTACGTGGTGGTGAAACGGGCGATAACTCGAAGCACGGAACAAACGCCTGATAGCGAGTTAATTTTTAACTACACTTAATTTGTTAAACTATATAATTCACCGTAGTTCGCTTGCACAATTAAGATTTTCGTATTCATTGCGCTATTTTGTGTTTCAGAATTGTGCTTGGCTTGTAAACATCTACGTGTTCTGAACAGTGATTCAGGAAAGTTGTATTGCAAGTGTCATATTTAAATTTATGACCACAGAATGCAGTGTTTCTTGTTTTACACACATTATAGAGAACAAATTTGCATATTGATGACACATCAACATTGCTGTAAATTCTACGGTTTCATTTAAACGGCGCGAGACTAAAGAGATCAGGCCCAATGCGATGTTATTACTACATATGGCGGAAGGATACAAGATAAGAAATAAACTTATATCTCGAGCAGGAATTTCAAAAGTGCTCAACTGTTAGTGAATATACTCCACTCACGGTTACTTCAAACTTTTCTGAAGCCCTGCAAAAGTTATACTTTCAGTTTATTTCTCCTCTTCACATAAACAAAACTCAGGAAAATACACCAGAGGGCCAACGCACCGCATTCGTGCGCACTCAGTGTAATAATATTTTGCATGAGAACTATTTCTAACTAGGCATTACCAACACACCTATTTTCTTACTCACTGTCTTCATTCATAGTAATTGTAAATGAAATACAATTTATAGGTAAGGCATAAGTAAACTTTAACCAAAAATAAGGTACTTTTAGATTTACTAAAGTATAAAACGCTTGTGATAATTATGTGACATATTTAGAAAACAACCACACACGTAATATAGGGTGTTTTTTTTTCTCAGAGGTTTGACTTAAAAAGTGTGATGAAACCGCGAATATAGAATAGCAAATAAACTTCCAGCAGTCTTGCGAAGAACACGTTGGCAACTCGGTTGCCGTAACTATTGCCGCTGCTCCGCGGAAAGAAAAAAGCTGGTAATTTATTCTCGCACCGGCACGCCAAAGACGTGACAGAATTGGAAATGCGTTCCGCTGAGGACGTTCGTCGCGTCCCCATATTTCTGTCTTCGCAGTCGTCGCGCGCGGCTTGTGAAGTGGATGATCGAT
>NQII01008654.1:4774-66406 GCA_002778355.1 Clitarchus hookeri | reverse complement strand
ATGGATACGGTGGAATCATATGTATTTACTTACAATTTTGGAATATATCGCAACTTGACAAGATTACCTAATTCAGCCTAGGTTAGTAGTTTAATAACTGTTGTTTCTGTTTAAAGCAACAAAACTCATAATGCAGAAGGTATTTAAATTAACCTACGCTACTATGACACTGGATAGTACGCAACTGAATATGTGGGTGGTTATTAGCTCAAAACTAGCGTAAACATGCCAAATGTTTTACTATTGAAATCACAAGAATTACATCACAATTTCAATACTGCAAAAACTTGGCAAAATCAATATTGCGACAGTACAATTTTCGTAGTTCAGTCGTTAAATCTGTACTGATGTGTAAGGTCAATAGCTAGTTGGGTATACGTCCTCTTTCGGAATTTTCTTTTTAAAAACATAAATAAGCTAGAAAAACAAAGATTCTAATATGGCGATGGGATGTTCCCCTTAAGGGAAAGCATTTGTTGCAAATTAGTTTTAATTTATACAATGTTTACGAGATTAATTTCTCGCGGCATCGTATTAACTGAAGAATTCCTAAGCGCCGATCATTGCAGCGATATGCGTAAAAGAAAACAAATATGATTTGATATCCAATATAGCGGGATGACTTGTACCGAATTTAAAAGAAAAGTGACTAATTTTTGGTTTGAGTCCCACTTGCGCAAAAGTATATTATTAATACAAAAGGGCTCGTCTTTTGAAAATTAAGACACAAACAACACGTTCATCACTTGACCATGTGACTTTGACAGTTGTGTTGGTTTGGGAGGTCAATGATGGGTACATGCCCAGAAGACGAATAATTGGTCTACCTCATCTTTAGTCTGTGGTTCTAACGAGCGGCATGACGTTGTATGACACTGGATGTTTATCGCATGCACCTTCTTGCTGTACAGAGTCCATCGAGATGTAGAACTGCACATCCAAACAAAACAATGATCCCGTCTCAAAGTGGTTATCACGTCTCCATATCAGAGAACACTGAGGATGTGCGATAATGCACTAAACGGTGCCCAGGAAACCAATGCGATGAATCACTACACAACGTTCTCGGAACCGGAAACAAGTTATATAGAAAAACATGTACCCATTTTTTTAATCTACACTAAACCGAGCAAATTCTTCAAATTAATAATTTTTAAGCAGCTGCTTACTTACATTTACAGGGGCCGCTGTGGTGTAGTGGTTTATGGCCCTTTCGCTTCCTGACTGCTCCATATGGGTCGTATTTCGGTGGGACATGGTAAGGGATGGGTTTACCACAGGAAGTGAGAAATATGATGCGGAATATCTCGGAGAAGACAGCTGCGATTAATGTGAGTATGCAGGTCTATACTTTCTAAAACATGGGGCACTGCATCAACAAATGCCTGGGAAAAAAAGGGCAGCCACTTACAAAACTGAATCCGACGGATCTGTTACGTCGCGTGAAGGTGTGTTACTTTATGCTTTCCTGTTTAATCCAACTATCCCAATGGTAATTATTTAGAATAGTGGCTTTACTGAAGGAAACGTCGTAAACCCACAAAAGTAACATAAATCGGCTCTGAACAGCTTACGTTTTTAATATTGAGGAGGGCGTAATGGTAAAATCAGTAGAACGTACTAAATAAAATAGATAGAAGTACGAGCAGTTCGGCCGCTTTGTTTACGTCGGACGCCATGCTGAATAGCCATGTAATGCTGTTCTAACGCCAGCTATTGGCTGCGGACGTGATGACGTGCGATAGTTTAGTACGCCATTATATGGCGTACAGTGCAGTTCGCGGTTTGGAATATTAAATGCGCGCGGTTTGCGACGTTACAACCTGACCGTGTGAAGGCTTATGATTGTAGATTAGAGGGTGCTAGTACGAGTGTTTCTGTGCGTAATAGTCGGCTACGTGGCGGGTGTTGCCCGGGCGTTTTAGTAGATCGTGGTGTTTTNCCTAGGTGAGTTAATTCATATACATTCGGTACGTTTTACTGTTACTCTAAAACCCAAACATCCTAGATTAGAATAAAATCATAGGTTAGATTAAAGCCCTAAAATCCTAGATTAGAATGAAATCGTGGGTTAGACTAAAACCCTATAATTCTAGGTTAGATTACAAATGTAAAATAGTGATTCACTCGTCGTGGCGTTAGGTGAGCACATATTATGAAATTGGATGAAAAAAGTTAAATTGAGGTATTTTTGTATTTTTAGTGATTTTACCCCACAATTTTCCTGGTCTTCATAGCCCTCCCCACTATCATATTTGTGGTTTGTATTGCTAATACGTTAATGCTCCTAGTAAATTCGTGTTCTGTGTAATTAGTAGAGTGGAAATACACCACTTTCCGTGATTTTTTCTTTTATTTTCAGAAAATACCCTATTCTATATTATTACCTGTAATTATTAAGTTTGAGGGCTTTTCTGTAAAAAAAAAAAACAAAAAAAAAAGTGGTATATTTCCACTCTACTAATCACGTAGAACACGAATATACTGGGGCGTAGCTTTAAAATAAGTACAACATATTTTTAAAAATTTAACAAAATTGCTAAATGACTGTTTAGTCAGTTTGTTTACGTTTCTGAACGAAACGTCCTAGACANTTACGTTTTGAACGAAACGTTTTATGCCAACAAAAGTTGCATTAATGGGTTCTGCACAGCTTACCTTGTTCATATTCATGAGGGCGTAATGTTAAAATAAGTAGAACATATGTAAAGAAATCGCGAAATTTGTTTGTTTACTTCTATTAACGTCTACCACCATTAATAATGGCTGCGCATTGCAAATTCCACGCTATCTAGCGGCCACGGAAGTCATTACGGGAATTTTAATGGACAATTTTTAACCTGGTCAGTCGCCTTCGCCGGTCTGTTTCATGTTGTTCTAATCTGGCGGATTTAAAACGGGGAAAGCAAGAAAGAGTGCTTTTGTGTGTTATATTAGCCTATTAACGAGTGCTTCTGTGTATATATTCGGCTGTAAACAAGTGTTTCAGTGTGTTATATACGCGTATGTGGCGCTTTGTGGAAGATTGTGATTTTATCTAGTGAGGTGAGGTTGAATTGGCCATTTACAGAGGTATTGTACCACCCGCCTACACTGGTGAGTAAATTGATTTTATTTTTGTGTGTTTTACGGCTCCTTTAAATCCCTAAAATCCTAAATTCGTAGTGTAGTGTAAAACCCAAAAATCCTAGGTTAGTTTTAAAATGTACAATAGTACAATTATAAACTAACGTAGGATTGTAGAATTGTAAACTAACAGGTAGCTTAATGTGCAAATGTAGTTATATTACGTAATTCAAACAAGGTTTTTTCGGACGTTTTTACCCCACAATTTCACATTCTTTCTAAACTAACCTAGGATTATTGGTAGGTAACGCAGAACACGNGTAGAACACGAATATACTAGGGGCATTAACGTACGACGAATTTCCTAACATGTACCCACCTAACCTAACAGAACCTAACCCCACGATGGGTGAATCACTATTTTACATTTTTAAACTAACCTAGGATTGTAGCGATTTTAACTAATCTAGGATTGCAGTTATTTAAACTAACATAGGATTGTAGGATTCCCATCTAGTCTGTGATTGTAGGGTGTTGATTGCAGATTTGATTAATATTGTATAATCTTATATTACTTTACAACCTTACAATCCTAGGTTAGTTAAAAACCCTATAATACTACGTTTGTTTAAAAAAGTAAAATAGTGATTCACCCATCGTGGGGTTGGGTTCTGTTAGGTTAGGTAGGCACATATTAAGAAATTAGTTGTACGTTAATGCCCCTAGTATATTCGTGTTCTGCATAATTAGTAGAGTCAAAATATATCACTATTTGGGGTTTTTTTTTTTTACAGAAAAGCCCCCAAACTTAATAATTACCTAATTACAGCTTATCACTTTCTACTGGCTAGCAAGAATAATTTCTTGCCTTCTTAACTAACAGCAGCAGCAAATCTACCCTGCTGACAATGCATTACAGCAAATTCTATTTTTCTACNTTTTTCTAATATGACAGACATCATTACATAGGAACATAAATTTTCAGTAAATGATTTTTTTTCAATATTGAGCTAATCAAACAGTGATTTTGTTTTCATAATCAAGATGGTTTTCTGAAACCAAATAAAACTTGGAGAAATATATGTATTTTTGGGGTCCACTGAAGTTCCTTAAGATAATCTTTTCTGAAAGACACAGTAGGTATACGGTTCACTTAAAATCCCTAATAACAACAATAAGTTAACAATATTACTAACTTTCCTCCACACAGACGCAAGTAATGTTGATGAATTNACACAGTAGGTATATGGTTCACTTAAAATCCCTAATAACAACAATAAGTTAACAATATTACTAACTTTCCTCCACACAGATGCAAGTAATGTTGATGAATTTATTAAAATCTTAAATGATAGGTAGGAATTAACATCTCATTGACAACAATGTAATTACAGATGGTGCCAGAAAAGTATGTTAACAAATCACTAGTGAGACAAGTACAAATACATACATGCCTTATGTGGGACTAGAGCCAAGAAACACTCTTACAGTCAGCTGGGGTGCAACCAACTGTACACTACAGAGGTAGGCTTCGGAGCATCAACTTCTCTTGTAATTGGTCTCTTTAAGTCAGAAAAATCTTTCGGAAGACAGGATATTGTCGTAGTTTGAAGCAATTGATATGTACCTAAAGGAACATAAAACTTGACGGAAACCATGCATGATGCCAGATGGATTTTCAATAGGGATGAAACAGCATTCTTCCCGATTCTGAAAGGAAATGCTATTCTGGGAAGAAAAGGGGCACAAAATGTTTACCAGCAAGTGAATGTGGACGAGAAAGAATGTATAACTGTGCTAATAACAGTCAATTCTGCAGGGGAAATGAGACATCCATTTGTGTGCTTTAAGTACGAGTGAATCCCTCAATAAACTGCAGCATCAATGCCAGAAGACTGGGGATTATGGAAATCGCAAAGTGGTTCGTGTTTTATGAGTTCATCACAAATGTCTTCCATCCATGGTTGCCTCACTTTATAGTTTTCTTTTTGGATGGACATATGTCGCACCTTACACTGCATACCAGCCAGTTTTGTGACAAACATGAAATTGTGTTAATTGCCTTGCTGCCAGATTCCATCCATATATTGCAGCCGATGGATGTAGCAGTATTTCTGCCACTTAAGAATGGTTGGAGTCGCAAATAGAGCTGATGGCCAAAAAGTTTACCCAGTTTATGAAAAGAAAGATTTTGGGCCATTGTTAGGCTAGATTAAATCCTATATGCCTACAAAGAATTTGCAGAACGGTTTCTGAACGTGTGGCCTATTTCCTTGGAATCCATCAGCTGTTGGAGTTTACTGTAAGAAACTGGTGGGCAGAAGTATGCACGCAGGCACGCACGCATGCACACACACACATACTACATCACTGTCTTAACTTGAAGAAGATGAGGAGGGGATATTTGGAATATTGTCTTAGTCTGAGGAAGACAGAATCGGGAAGTTTGCATAGCTTCTCTATTTTATTATACTAATTTTATTTGTAGTGAACCCTTGTGATTCAACTGTTGAGTCCCATATTAATAATGACCATCTGAAATTTGGTTACGGATCCATGGATTCCATTAGTCAAGCCAGTGTTGAAGAAAAAATTATGATATGACTAACTCCCAAAACACATGAAAGCCACGCGAGAATAACCAAGAACCTTTAAACAGCATACAGACTATGAAAGCATGCTGAATCCTATACCGCAAAAAGTAATTAACATGACATTTCCCATTTGTTTACAAATAAATTAATGGCCGGGCCCCTTGACAAACCACTGGATAACAATTTCTACAATTTGTGGATGTGCTACACAATTCATGGCCCGGCAACCTTGCACCATTCACAGGTGTTGGTGTTACATCTATGGTGTTACATAGATTTGCGTGGGGACAAAACCTGCTACAATGAGTCAGAGCTTCAGCTTAATCAAAATTTACAAATAACTTAATTTAACATTTTTCAAGTTATAACTATTCACATATTTAAATATTGTGAATCAGTACATTATCATCTTGCAGTGCTATATTGCCACAGGTACAAAAAATTGTTAAGTATCTTGTGGTTTGGGCAGTTAATTTAGAATTAAATGTTCTTGGGATATATCATTTTGAGATTAGTATTGAACTTTACATGCTTGTACTATTTGTTAAAATTCCTGTTACTAGCTATATTAGAACATGTATGACGCAACATAGAAACAGTTGCCTCTCCAATAAACCCACAGCCAATACCATATTCCAATCATACGTACTGGGTGCAAGACCCAGTGCACCCTGAAAACTAGAAAAGTGCAATTATCATGTGATTTAGAGTGAGTGCTTGTTTGTCGACCATATTTGCACTCTAACTTTGGAGACAGTGCAGCAAAAACTGCACACATTTTCAGTGCAACTGACAATTGGAACATGAAAAACAACTGCACTTAGGCGAATGTGATGAACTGGGACACACAACACTCAATTTGCCATAAATTTGTTAAATAAGCAAAATAGGTTTAACAATTTTTTTATTTGCAGGGGTACAATGAAAATAATTATACATACCATAATCAGAGCAAATAATCATAATAATTAATTAAATTTAGGGGCTTTTCTGAAAAACTCAAAAAAAAAAAATTCACAATTATGATTTATTTCTACTCTACTAATCACTTAGAACACGAATATACTAGGGGCGTAGCTTTAAAATAACTAAAACATATTTTAAAAAATTGAAAAAAATTGCGAAATGAGCAGTCTAGCCAGTTTGTTTACGTTTCTGAACGAAACATCCTAGACCAACAAAAGTTGCATTAATGGGTTCTGCACAGCTTACCTTGTTCATATTCAGAAGGGCGTAATATTAAAATAAGTAGAACATATTTTAAAAACCTTGCAAAATATGTTTGTTTACGTCTATTAACGTCATAGGAATTATACTAGCCCCCTACCTAGGTGAGTCAAGGTTCTGTTAGGTTAGGTGGGCACATATTACGAAATTAGTAGGACGTATATGCCCCTAGTATATTTGTGTTCTACGTGATTAGTAGAGTAAAAATATATCATAATTTTGAATTTTTTTTTGTGTTTTTCAGAAAAGCCCCGGTAATTTTCTAGATTAGGGGCTTTTCTGAAAATAATAAAAAAAACTCCAGAAAGTGGTATATTTCGACTCTACTAATAACGTAGAACACGAATATATTGGGGGCATAGCTTTAAAATAAGTACAACATATTTTAAAAAATTGAACAAGTTTGTGAGGTGACTGTTTCTGACAGTTTGTTTACGTTTTGAATGAAACGTTTTATGCCAACAAAAGTTGCATTAACGGGTTCTGCATAGCTTACCTTGTTGATATTCAAGACGGCGTAATGTTAAAATAAGTAGAACATATTTAAAGAAATCGCGAAAGTTGATGTTTACGCCTATTAACGTCTGCCGCCATTAATAATGGCTGTGCATAGCATATTCACGCAATCTACCGGGCTCATAAAACATCACGAGTCATACGTTAGTATGCATGCAGGCAGCGGTCGTGGTTAGTTCGATGGTGCTTCGTTCGTGATTTAAGACGGAAAAAAAGCAAGCAAGACTACGTTTCTGCGTTATATTAGCCTATTAACGAGTGCTTCTGTATATATATTCGGCTGTAAATGAGTGTTTCAGTGCGTTATATTCGCGTATGTGGTGCTTCGTGAAAACTGTGATTTCATCTAGTGATCTGACGTTGAATGGGCCATTGACAAGAGTATGTACAACCCGCCTACATTGGTGAGTGCATTTATATTATTTGTGTGGGTTTTACGTTCCTTTAAATCCCTAAAATCCTAAATTCGTAGTTTAGTGTGAAACCCACAAATCCTATCCGGTAGCTTAACGTGCAAATGTAGTTATATTACGTAAGTCAAACAAGGCTTTTTCCGGACGTTTATACAGCACAATTTCACATTCTTTCTATACTAACCTTGGAGTATTCGTAGGTAACGCAGAACACGACTATAGTAGCGTCGTTAACGTATGACTAATTGTATAATATGTGCCCACCTAACCGAACAGAACCTAACCCCACGATGGGTGAATCACTATTTTACATTTTTAAACTAACCTAGGATTGTAGCGATTTTAACTAACCTAGGATTGTAGTTATTTAAAATAACGTAGGATTATAGGGTTCCCATGTAGTCTGTGATTGTAGGGTGTTGATCGGAGATTTTTTTAATATTGTATAATCTTATATTACTGTACAACCTTACAATCCTAGGTTAGTTTAGAGCCGTACAATCCTAGGTTAGTTTAAAAACGTAAAATAGTGATTCACCCATCGTGGAGTTAGGTTCTGTTAGGTTAGGTGGGTACATGTTAGGAAATTCGTCGTACGTTAATGCCCCTAGTATATTCGTGTTCTACGTTATTAGTAGATTCGAAATATACCACTTTCTGGAGTTTTTTTAATTATTTTCAGAAAAGCCCCTAAACTAGAAAATTACCAAATTCAAAATTATGATATATTTATTTCTACTCTACTAATGATGCAGAACACGAATATACTAGGGGCATTAACGTCCGACTAATTTCGTAATATGTGCCCACCTAACCTAACAAAACCTAACCNCATGAATCACTATTTTACATTTTTTAACTAACCTAGGATTTTTGGGTTTTACACCAACCTAGGTTTTTTGGGTTTTACACACTAACCTAGGATTGTAGGGTTTTACACACTAACCTAGGATGTTTGGTTTTTTTACACTAACCTAGGGTGTTTGGGTATTACGCTAACCTATGATGTTTGGGTTTCACACTAAACTACGAATGTAGGATTGTAGGGATTTAAAGGAACCGTAAAACACACCAAAATAATGTAAATTGACTCACCTAGGTAGGGGGCTGGTATAATTCCTCTGACGTTAATAGACGTAAACAAACATATTTCGCAAGTTTTTTTAATATGTTCTTCTTATTTTAACATTACGGCGTCTTGAATATGAACAAGGTAAGCTGTGCAGAACCCATTAATGCTACTTTTGTAGGTCTAGGACATTTCGTTCAGAAACGCAAACAAACTTGCTATACTTTTCATTTCGCAATTTTGTTCAATTTTTTAAAATATGTTGTACTTATTTTAAAGCTACGCCCCTAGCATATTCGTGTTCTACGTGATTAGTAGAGTAGAAATATATCATAATTTTGAATTTTTATTGTGTTTTTCAGAAAAGCCCCTAAACTTAATAATTACCAATTATTCAATATACAAAACGCACTATCCTTATTAAACTGAAAATATAAAGTTTAAATTCGAGAAAACACATTAGCTATTTCGAAATAATCTAGTGTACACGAAATATAGTTTTTAATGAAAAATTTCATTGTGGTTGTTAGCCTATCGCATACACTAATGCTAAAAAAAATCCAAACATGTTGTTACATTTAGTAAACTACAATATTTGGGCCTATTTGGAACAGTCCCATAACAGTGTTGTCACGACAGCAGAACACGAACCATCCCAATATGACCAGCAATCAAACAGTAGCATACTCAAATTCAGTTTATTAAATAAACATGAATATGTTCCAATACCACCTTCAACTCCAATTTTTTTTTTTTTTTTTTTTTNAACCTAATTTAATAACACACAAAATTCTGGTTATCACCTCCTTACTTATTATACATAACACTCCTAACACACAAATATGTAGCTACTACAATACTAAAAAATTTATTTTTTCGGAAATTTCTTACCTTAAAATGTTATTCCTCTGACTTACGTGCTGTACGGACAGGCTTCGCTTTTCTTCTCTTCAGCACCATATAACTCACAAACCACCACGATAACGAATGGCACTTATTAATCGAGAAAATAAACACTTACATGAAAAACGTTGCTCACAAACATTTAAAACAAAAACAAATACACTTATTTACACACGTACACCTTCGACACACAAAATGCAAAACACTCATGCACGTCCCTCATTGATGGGCGGGGCTAATTACCGTACTTATACGACGACGGACGAAGGAGAACGAACAGATTTTTCCAAAGATATTTTCCAAGAAGAACTTTAAATGCACATAATGTCTCTTTAATACAGCCGTTCTTTTTGACATTTTCGCTATTTTATTTAAACACCGGGTACGTTATTTAAGTACTCGGTGCATTTTAAGAAAGCCAGGGTGAAAATATGAAAACTATGTAGGTGATACGAGTATCGTACCGGAAAATTGACATTTTACCAAAACAAATATATTGGTATTATTATTATGAAAAAAAAAAGGCTTTGCATATATTATGATATATAGGCATCAAAATAGCCCACTTAACTTTTTATATTCCGATGCCATCACAACCAATGTTACTAAATAAAATATATTACATGTAAGTGATGTATTGCATCGAAGTAAAAATGTAGATGCTGAAAGTCCAGTAGTTGTCAGTGTTTGGGGCAAAGGAGAAATGAAGCAAAAAAGATAATGGGATTTAGGGGTTGTTTAGTAACTTTCAGGTGAGAGAGCGTGAGATGAGAATGAAAATCAAAAAGTTGAAGAGCAATATGGCAGCGGGACAAGGCAAAATAATGAACGGAGCTATTAAGTTTGGTGGGAGAGAGTTAGTGAGATATTTGGAAGTGTTGATTGGTATGTCCTCAGAGGAGGGTATATTGCCATAAGCTTGAAAGGAGGCCTTCGTGGTCCTAAAATTCAAGCAGGGGGAGGATACGGGGAGGCCTGGGAGCTCCAAACTGGTAAGTCTCGCGCTGAGTACAGGAAAGGTAATGAAGAGACTGGTGGGTCAGGATGTAGTAAATGTTATGAACGAGAGAAATTATTTGCATGAGTCCCAATATGGTTTAAGAAAAGGATACCCNAGTTAGTGAGATATTTGGAAGTGTTGATTGGTATGTCCTCAGAGGAGGGTATATTGCCATAAGCTTGAAAGGAGGCCTTCGTGGTCCTAAAATTCAAGCAGGGGGAGGATACGGGGAGGCCTGGGAGCTCCAAACTGGTAAGTCTCGCGCTGAGTACAGGAAAGGTAATGAAGAGACTGGTGGGTCAGGATGTAGTAAATGTTATGAACGAGAGAAATTATTTGCATGAGTCCCAATATGGTTTAAGAAAAGGATACCCACGTGAGACGCAGCTGGGTATGCTGTTGGAGGATTTTGTGCGGGGAAATGATGAGAGGATGCATGTGTTTGATTGCTTCATAGACTTGGGACATTGATGAAGAAATTGTATGAGCTGTTACAGGACAAGTGGGTAGTGTATTTGATATGCTACTTCCTCAGGGGGCGAAGACAGATGGTGTCAAAGAGGAGGGGGGAGGCAATATCAGAGGAGAAATATGTAACTGCAAAGATACCACAACAAACCATGTTGGGTTCTTTAATGTTTACCGAAATGGTAAATGACATGAGTTTCGGGATTAAGGGGAAAATATCATTGCTGGTGGAGTAATGTGTATTTTATGCAGAAGTTGGGAGAAGGAAGGAACTTGCAGGCAGACATTGGCAGGGTAGGGTCGTGGACTATGGAGAATAAAATGAAATGTGATAAGCAGGGACATTTATAGATGGTAGGAGCAGGAGATAGAGGAAGCGAGAGAATATACGAGAGCTGATTCAGAAGTCATGACAACTATTGTATGTCACCCGAAAATGACCCAACACAGGAAATGTACTGTGTACAGTTAAAAGTGTATGACATTTATGTTTTAAAGGTGACACCTCATGGAGTATGGATGCAGGAATGTCCAGCAAGGAACAACAACTTAAATGGCTGCTTGAAATCACAGTTTAATTGATGTATTCTTGTACAAACTTTACACACTCGTGTGAATCGGAACGTATCGTATGTGAACTACCTGTTTATTATCTTTCAAAGTGGTCTCCGAGGATGTCTAGGGTACATAGCCAGCGATGAGGCAGACATCGTCACAGCATTTCAACGACAGGTGGCGCACATTGACGGATCACATGCAGCCGATGGTATTTCCCGTCTGCCTCGTCGCTGGCAACGAACTGTGAACAACCTCGGAGACTACTTTAAAGGATTTTAAACAGATTGTGCATATACGATACATACCCATTCACATGAGTATATCAAGTTTGTACGAGAATATAGTTATAAAACAGTGATTTCAAACAATAATGTTCCCTTTGTTCCTTACAAGACATTCCTGCATCCATACCACATGTCGTGTTACATTTAAAATATAAATGTCGTACACTTTCAACTGTACATAGTACATTTCCTATGTTGGGTCATTTTTGGAAGATAAACAATAGTTGCCGTATCTTCTGAATGAACCCTCATAAGTAACTAAGGGTTGTATTGCAGTGAAATCTTGTAAGGAAAAAAACAGGTAGAGAGGGTGGTTACAAATAGAAGGGCTTTGGGTATGATGGAAACGATGCTGAAGAGCGTAAGCAGCGAGGTGAAGTAGAAGACAAATGACATAATAATATGGGGAATGTTACAAAATGTGGCAGCAATATGGGTCCTGTACGTGAAAGTGGTGAAGCAGGAGACGAAAAAGGTACAAGAAGGTCACCAAAATGTATGAAGGGTTAGTGAAGAAGATAGGGGTAGTGGTGAGAATGAAAGGAACAGAAGTGAAGATGAATGAAATGGGATGCAGCTCATTAAAGGACAGTAGGGGGATTGAAAGACTAGACAGGATGTACAGGCTGGTGAATCGAGTTGGAGGGTGGGAAAGGTTATGCACTCTACTAATTAAGAGGGTGTTTAGACGGAGAGGATATCGCCAAAAAGAGGTCTCAGTCTGTGTAGGTGTGTACAGAGAGATGTATTCGAACATTATTATTAAGGATGCCACCCAGCTTGTTATTTATAAGGGCTGGGAAAACAGCGACGAGATTCACATTACTCAGGGTCGTACACAGTTCGACTTAGTTGCTGAAGAGCCTATCCCCGTGTGTGACAGGGTCGGCGGATGTTACAAAAATCATATTTAGGATGAGTCTAGCTCATTCAATTGTTACTAAGACCACATTAACGCCTCAAAAACGCATGCCTGAGAAAACGGCAGTGCATACCCAGACAAAAATATATTCGGGAGCTTAATGCTAATAAAAAAAAGTACACAAGACTTGAACTTGACATGCTATGTTTACTGGTTCCTTATAACATACAAACATGTGGTTGCAGTGCACGGTTGTCGCCGGACAATATACTTGTAAAGAATTACTTAATCACTAAAACCTTGTTAAGCAGAAATAACAATGTCATGTTAGGAAACGCGAGGAGAACTGCCGCGCATTCATATGTCTGACCACATGGTAGGCAATCACCAGACCAGTGATGTGTGAAGTCGGCCGAGGGCCATAAATTTTAAGTTCAAAATTTCCTCTGCAAAAACAAAAAAAAATGGATACTGCGAGCAGAGTTGTAGGATGTTCCGATAAAATATATGGTTTATAGAATGACTAGATCAGATAGCTGGCATAGATGCTGGTCTCTCATGTCTGTGGCTACCTCCTAACGCTGTACAAGCATTACTGGCTCCGCCAGTATGGCTGACTTCACCGGTCGCCTTGACGGGAAACATGGGCGAGCAACAATAAATTAAAATAATAATAAAGGCACGTACAATAAGCACTTACAGATACAAAACACTGTTAACAAAAATACTAAATTTGACACGCCACTAAAAATGTTATAGAAAAAGCAAACTGAAACACATTGAATAGTGAGTAAGGCGAGAGGAAAATATTTATGTTAAATAAATTTTAATATACTGGAATGGGGGGCTAGAGTGGATGTGGGACTGGTGTGGACAATCATTATGCCTTGTTCAGAATTGACACAGTATTATTAATAAATTTTTCGAAGGTTGCCCGTTAGAGTATAATTCGCGTAATGCAATAAGAGGAAGTCATTGTTTATATGTTTTAGTTGGCTCCCTCTATAATTTTCCATGCTGGAAGAGTTGAGTTACCTTTAAAATTTTATATTTCTAATATGTTGTCTTTAATAGATTTATAAATTCACTTTGCTACTATTGATGTAAGGATAAAACATTAACCTGTTTGAGGAAAGGATAACTGTTTACCTTACTTTGTTTAAAAATAGTGCCCGGGGACTAGTATGAAGAGAGGTCGGAGGGGCTAGTGTGGACATGTCCACATTTGCACCTTGTTGATTTTTTTTTTCTGATTAGGACTAAAATACTTATATTTAACTTTTTTGTGGTTATACAATTTTTGTTTACTTGCAAGATTATCCATCATTATTGTGATGAGAATATCTCATCGAGTGTTCATAATGTATTCAGATAAGTGGTTTCGACATTCTGGTGATTTCAGTTGGTGCTGACATATCACAGGAAAACAACTCGGTGCAACATTTCGGAAGAAAATTTTAAGAAAGCATTGGATGAAGTTCTAAAAGAAATAAGTGTATCAGAGTTACTGCAGAAAAGTATGGTCTCAAAATATATGTGCTTTCTAAAATGCTTCAAGTCGTGAAGTTACAAAGATAGTGTATCAGTGTTTCTGGTGATTTTTCGGAGGAGGAAACACTAGCTGTAAAGCTTCGAGTTAAAAACTAAGAATAATTACTGTGTGTACCAAGGTTTTCGGATGACCAAAAAAGTATGTTAAGTGACTATTTAATCACAGCTTCTGCTAAGCATTATGGCCTTACTTATAATCAAGACAGGAATCTTGCATACGAGTATGCCTGAGGCATACCTGTTGCGCAAGTAAACTGTTGTGTTTACTGCCCCTGCCCAAAAAACACTCTTCGTGTTAGCGTCAAATAATAAGCACTTAGGCTTTTCAACAATCTTGCGATTTTAACACTCAGACATCCCATTTTGTTGTGGAGTATAGGGGTTAGTTTTCTGGGAAATGATTCCATTAAATTTTAAATACCTTTCAAATTCTTTTAAACAAAACAATCCACCATTGTCTGTTCTAGGAATTTTAACTTTTAGATTTTCTGAATTTTCAGCCATGCTTTTAAATTGTTTAAAACAACCAAATACTTCATCCTTCGTCTTGATAAAATATACAAAAGCCATTAGACTGAAATTATCTTCAAAAATAAACAAAATATCTTGAACCACCCAATGGTGTGGTTTCCATAGGCCCACACATGACAGCAGGTACAACTTCTATCATGTTTTCAGCTCTATTACCTTTATGTGAGAATGGCAATCTTGAATTGTTTGCCCTCGCAACACACCACAAAGTTTTGTCTTTGGATTCGAACTTCACCATTAAAATCGAGACCTTCAACCAAACCATTATTCATTTCTTGCAAAAAGGTGCTATTTACATGGCCAAATCTTCTGTGCCATGTTTCTCCTGTTGCTATACAAGATGTAAGTAAAACACTGTTGTCTTTCACAGTGTTTAAATTATACTCACCATCCACAATATCAGCGGTAGCAACCAATTCATTGTTCTTGTTATAGATTTTACAACAGTCAAACCCAAAATTCGCTGCATTCCCATTAGTTATTATTTGGCTTACAGATAAAAGGTTTGTAGCCAATTCGGGTGTACAAAGAACGTTTTTAAATTTTATGATAAAGCGACATTCATTAACAACCGTTTTAAGTTCAACACTATCTGTGCAAGTTACTTGAGTCTTTTCTCTGTCAGCTACCATAATTTCCTAAATGGCTGGATCTTTAGACTTGTTTTTAATAAAATCTGCCTTTCCAGTAAGATGAGAACTAGCTCCTGAGTCCACATACCAATCCGTCTTTTTAAAATTTACAGGGAGAAACACTGCGCTGAACACATTCGAAGTATCGCGTTTTTAATCGTATGATTTACTGTTCGGGCACTTGTTTTTAAAATGTCCAGTTTGTTTACAATTGTAGCACTTGCCCAATGAAAAGTCTCTGTCATTTTTCCGATCATCATTCACGTTTTTGGCTCCTCGTTTCTGGTAGTGTTAATCACTGCCACGAATGTTTAATATTCCCGCAAATCCACTACCACTCTCACCAACATCACCTTCCATATCCAGCAATTTTGTTTTGAGAGAATCTGTATATAAGGCAATACCTGAGTGTTTAAGGGGCATTATCATAGGGGAAAATGTTTTGGGTAATACCACCAACAGTAATACACTGATCCATTCGTCAACGATTTTGAAACCTGTGCCACAAAGTTTTTGTCCTGTTTTAATTTTTTTTTAAACTACCCTATTACTAAGTTTTAAGTGTACATCTAAAGTAGGGATGGGAGTATAGTGCATCTCAGGGCTAGGCCCCATATGCCTACAGGAGGGGGAATTTCATGCAAAGGAGGCGTACTTCGCAGCACAGAGGGATTAAAGCAACCATGGCCGCAATTGGGGCAATGAACTGCATCCCTAAGTGCTTGACGTGAACCACGCGTCCACGAGTTCCTTGTGCCCACTCTGATTGCCACAGTCACAACTACACCAATTACACCGGGCCGCGCCAACAACATCAGGCCAAGAGTGCGTAGTGTGGGTCGACAAGATCGGAACTTGCACCTTCTTGCCGACAAGGATTNAGTCTCTGTCATTTTTCCGATCATCATTCACGTTTTTGGCTCCTCGTTTCTGGTAGTGTTAATCACTGCCACGAATGTTTAATATTCCCGCAAATCCACTACCACTCTCACCAACATCACCTTCCATATCCAGCAATTTTGTTTTGAGAGAATCTGTATATAAGGCAATACCTGAGTGTTTAAGGGGCATTATCATAGGGGAAAATGTTTTGGGTAATACCACCAACAGTAATACACTGATCCATTCGTCAACGATTTTGAAACCTGTGCCACAAAGTTTTTGTCCTGTTTTAATTTTTTTTTAAACTACCCTATTACTAAGTTTTAAGTGTACATCTAAAGTAGGGATGGGAGTATAGTGCATCTCAGGGCTAGGCCCCATATGCCTACAGGAGGGGGAATTTCATGCAAAGGAGGCGTACTTCGCAGCACAGAGGGATTAAAGCAACCATGGCCGCAATTGGGGCAATGAACTGCATCCCTAAGTGCTTGACGTGAACCACGCGTCCACGAGTTCCTTGTGCCCACTCTGATTGCCACAGTCACAACTACACCAATTACACCGGGCCGCGCCAACAACATCAGGCCAAGAGTGCGTAGTGTGGGTCGACAAGATCGGAACTTGCACCTTCTTGCCGACAAGGATTACACAACTCAAGAGACAGCCCTACTGATTTACTACAAGAGGTAACTCTTTTAACAAATAAGTAGGCGATCCAAAACGGTGTTTACCTCAAAGCCACAGCCGTTGGTTGAACTGGCAATTGTTCGTTGCATCCTCGCAGCTCGCACGGCTGAACACGACGCAACACACCACCGAGTGGCGTTAACTGACTGGTAGGCCAGAGCTGAAGAGATAGGTGCCCCAAAGTGTCGTCCAGCGGTGTACCAAATTTTTATAAACATATTGAACACAGTCACTACATGCACAGCTACAGCCAGGGGTGTTTTTCATTGTATAAATGGCAATCAAGCATGACATTCCACAGCCCTTTGCCAAGGTGGACTCGTCCATCCCTTCAGGAGACAGCAACCTGGCAACGCTGTAACCAGTGAAATTGAACGCCTAATCGGAATTAAAATTCAAACTCTTTTAGGATAAAATCTAATAGCAACTGTAGCAATAACTTATTTAATGTGAATTCATATAAGAGTTATCTTAATTTGAGATTGCCTATAAATGCTTCCAACATTGAAAAAAAAAAATCATTTAATGTGGTGACATTCCCCGTCCATTTCACAGCTTTAACATTAACGGACATTTGTTAATAAACGGGGATGTCACCAAAATGTTTAATTTAATTTGTACAATTTTTCATCATCATAATCACATCAAAGAGTGTACGTGGCTCTCGCCACTCGTCACGAAAGCCAACACCATTAGGCCCAGTTCGTCTCAGCACCTGAATAAGACCAGCGGCATGGTAGCCTGCTCCCCGAGCCCCCTCAGTACCAGCATGTAGGCTGCAGTCATTTTCACTACAATAGTTAATATTAGTCAACTGGAACATTTGTGTTATTTTAATGTACTGAGGGGAGAGCCAACCTCCCTCTCACCGGAGAGTTTAACGCAATCGCGTCTCAATCTAAGACCACGTGTTTTTCACAGTTTAAGTGCTGAGTCAATTATCATTCATCATTCCCGCATTATTCAACTGTAGCAAGGACAGTGAATAAACCGCTCAACCATGTGTAATCAGTGTCAAGTCATTGTAGGGAATATTTGTAGCATCACCCACATTTCTTTAGCATAGTTCAGGCGTACGAGATGGTCTACAGTTTCGTCATCAATTATAAAATTGCAACAGTAAGTAAGTGACAACTCTTCAACCAACTGACGGAGGATTACCAGGGTCCCCATGAGCCGTCGACCAGACGACCCTCATAATTAGCTCACCACTGAGTTTTGGCACCGGGAAATATAACATCAAACCAGCCCTGGGAAACATCGTGACCACGTCATATTCCTATAGCTAATAGCTAAGAAGGGGAGGGGAAAAATCGGCATAGGCACTGTAAAAACCTTACCGACAGGAAAGAACTTCAGCACTTATTCATGCATTAATAAAAATGCTATAGGAGACAGAAGGTGTGGATTCCATGGTTTTTAATATGGAGTTGAAAACCTGGAAGAGAAAGGGATGGGGCAGTGGGGGCAAGCGCCTTTGATGTTGAACTGATGTTAATATTTCTGTGCAGGCGAACCAACAGAACAATATTGACAGCAGATATTTAATGCAGGGCCCCCGTTCTTCTCGTGGAGTACGTCGGCAAACTGGGCAGCTCAGTCATGGCACCTACTCCATCTTCACTCTTCCACGTTGACATCAGAGTCTCCATGCCGTGGTTGAAGGCGTGGAGAAAACCTGAGGGCAGCCATCCCATCCCCCTCCGTCTAAATAGTCCGTTGGTCGTCAAGACAGGTGGGACTTCCGGGACCTACCAGGCTGGTGGCGAATCAGCTGGCCCAGGAATTGATTCTGACACCAGGAAGCTTCTGTGGTCCGATGCATTCCAATTCATTCCTCACGCATCCGCAGTCAGCAGCCCACAGAATTCAGCAGTGAGGTTCGCTACGCTTCGTAATTGTTTCAGCACTTCGAGATCCCCAGTCGCTGTAATTTTTATGGCCTAGCAATTTCGGCACGCACTTATATTCACGAGTAAACCGCATTTTAACTGGAAATAAATGGTCCTGCAGCCATTACCTGTTATTTATAAACACACTCGATAAGTTTCCAAGCAAGACTGACTTCATTTAGATTAAAACAACATGGTGCCAGTCATAATGGAAACTTACGAACTACATAGGATCACATGATACATACGTAAAACACATAATCGATTTTGAAATGTAGAATAACAACAGGGGTGAATAGATGGCGCAGGGGAGTGCTGATGGGTGTCTCCACTGCTGTAATATTGTTTGGTGACTCCCTGTTGCGGCCTTCTGATTCGAAATCTGAGGTGTCTCGAAGCTGGTGGTGGTGTCGGGGGTGATGGCATCCGCAAGCTAGGAGCAAGTCGTCCCTGTGAACTCGCGCTTGATTGTGTCATGTGGGCCTTATGGGGTTGGTAGTGTCACCTCAAGCTTGCAACATATGATGGGGTCCACTCCATTTGCGACTAGCAAAGCACAAATGTCATTGTATGCCCCGCTGACTGAGGGTAGAGGAGGACATAGACATTGCTGCCAGCTGAGTCACTGTTGCCTATTGCCTGCAGGCTGTCCCACTCGTCTGGCAGCACAAGGTTATGGCCTAGAAGGAAGCCATTTGGTGACTTCCCCATAGTTGCATTGACAATCCGGTGGAGGGTGAAGAAAGCAGAAGGCAAGTATTCCACTCAGTTGGTATGCTGTTCCCCTATATTGATATGTGACTGCATTTTCAGTTATTGGTAACGCTGCTCCATAGGGTCTGCATGTGGTTGGTTTACAGCAGATTACAAATGATGCATACCCAGTGAGTGTTATAATTCCCGCCACTTGCACCTGGTGAAATGCAACCTTTTGTCTTTTAGCAGCACTTTTGGGATTCCCCAGCATTGGGAAGCCACTACGCCACACTTTCGCTACACTCCTTTCATGTGCACGCGATACTGGTTAAGCTGCTACGAATCTCGAAAAATTGTCCATGTCCACTACAATGGAACGATTTCCTGTCGAGGTGTGTGGGTAGGGTCCCATGAGGTCCAGGGATACAAACTCAAATGTTTTTTAATACACTGACGTAGACCACTCCTGCATGATCTGGCATGGCCACTGTCATCGCGTCAATGGTCCACAGTCGCTGCACCACTGCGGCCCGCGGAACACACACATCATGACTCGATACCGAGTGATCCAACCGAGTGCCTGTGGTGTCCCTAGATAAATCTGTGTAATTAGGATAGGAATCAAGTGTTAGAATTTGTATTAAATAGCCTTAGAAATTATCGTCCACTGGCAAATGTTTGTGAAGTTGGCCTTAAGGGATTGCGAAGTATTCGCATAATAAATGCACGCCACGTGCATATTTAATGAGGTGTAGAGTAGCAAGGCTAGGGTATTGGAAGTGTTGTGTATTATTTTTCGAGTGCAATTGTGTTTCTAATCAAGCCATTTAGTGTCATGGGAAATAATTAGTATTTCTTTCAACCTGAGGGTTCCAGTTGTAGTGTGCCCCAGAACTTAACAAATGTAAATTTCCCACATGCTCTGCAAGGCACCACATAATCAAGTATTGTATTTAAATTAGTGCTTCATTATGAACTCTTAACTCTCTACAGGATTAAGAAAACTCACTCAGAACGTTTCAGTGTTTTATGTGTATATGTTTCAAGTTCTATGTTAAAAAGGTCAGTTCATTAAATTACCTCGCATAGTGGAGCGAGGTCTCGGCAAGGACGCCGCTTACCCAAGTCATCTCTGGCAGTCTAATTCCACGGGTTTTAGGTGTTACTGTTGCATCGCGTCGCGGGGTCTTTCATACTTTGTTCTGAACACTTAACTGCAATAGACTAACGTAATTTACTGGAACTTTTATTTAATTTACCAACAGTCTTCCCCGTGTTCGCAGAACCCCTCCATCAGCTAAATTTACTCATCCCGGAGGTCTTAATTACTCTGTAAGTTTTCACGCCATCATTGGCCTTTTTGTACAGTAGCGGCCACTGGCAGGCCTTGTGAGTCAGGTCCGCTTTAATTTGCATTCCATACATGTAACAATGTACACTATTCGGCAATATAATTTATTTGAGTTAAACATAAACTTGTGAGTTCTCATTTTAGTGTTATATTCCGGACCCTGGCTCTATCCAGTAAGTCATCGACGCCTCAAGGATGCATCCTTCATTTATAAGATAAAAGGTGATACTTAAGCATGCTGTGGGCCCTTAATACCCTGGCTATATATTACATTTTCCTGTACATATGCACAGTGTGTGTCAGGGGATACAGCTACATGGTCATTAGGCCCACGATCCTGAGAACTGTGACTTCGTGCTCACTCAGTTATCTGGCACCCATCCTATTCGAAGTAGGAATATCGTGTAATATTCTGTCTTTTCTTAACATAGTTGGTGACGACGTCCGCATTACCACCCCCGACCGCTCAGGTAACGTTAACATGCATGATTGTTGTTGTGTACCATCCATTCTACATCCTTTAAAGTGGTTACATGCGACACAATGCTGCACAAACTGTCTCGCATTATGGATTAAACCTAACTAATGGAAGTGTTCCCTGATGTTCTGGATGGTTTGTTCCACACCCAGGTGACCTGCGAACCCACTTCTTTGAGTATAACAAAACACTTACTCCCTGGTGGTAGGGGAAGTAAACAAACACCATTAGTAATGTGCTGGTGAGACAGTTTTATGCGGCTGTTCAGATGCGCCAAAACACTGATGGTTTTGTTTGAAATATCTGTAGGCGTTTGCTGGTTCATCACACATTTGCTCGGTTAGCACAATACAGTCATAACTTCGTGCAATGAGTTATTGTAACCAGCCTTGATTGATTGTCTATTGGACTGTACAATTGCCCTGTGACAGTTTGTCAGCCAAATGATTTTTGCAGCCCGGGATGAGCTCCATTACGAGGTTGTAGGTCTTTGAGAAGAAGTGCACAATCGGTCAGCTTGCTGCAGGCTTCTAGCATGTTGTGCAATACCAAATACCAGTTGGTCTGTATGCAAGGTGGATCGTTTATATTCGAAATAGGTTTGTTACTGTTGCACAAACCACATTACCTCCAAATACTCCCGCTCGTTCACATTGTACCAGCACTCAGTTGGCCCAAATTTTTCACAAGCATAATCAATTACATGTTTTTCGCCCTCGTCTCAGCACCAATACAGCATGCCACCTAATCTTTCTTGACTGGCATCCATTTTCAAATACAGGTGACATGTGGGTTTGTACCTCGCTAACATTGGGCAAGCACAGAAACTGGCTTTGATGCTGTTGAATGCATCGTTGGCTTCCCAGGCCCACAGAACTGCTTATGTGGCTACAAAAGCACAGTGAGCAGTGAAGGTAAAGTTTTGGTTATACTCCCGAAGCCAGTTGATTAGCCCAAATAATTTCCTCAACTGCTTGCACATGCATGGTGGTGTGCATTCGTCAACCAATTGTAGATGTTCTCTGTTGTGTTTTTGCCCCCTGTGTCTGCCATGTGGTACAGGAAATTGATACTGAAGTTGCCCACATGACAATTTGGCACGGCACATGTTTGAACATTGATTACCAGTCGCTCAAGCACCATGACAGGTAACCGAGATGCTCCTCCCAGCTCTCCGACGACACCACTAAATCGTTGGCGTAGTCGCGTGTCAAGTATCTGATGAGGTCATCGAACTATCTTCGCCTGGAACATAGCAGGCGCACACTTGAGACTGAAGGGAATTGATCACAATTGAAAATTGTTTTATCATGGTCTTCCAGCATCACAGGCACCTGCCAATACCCGCTCTTGAGGTCGAGGGACGACATCAAAGTGATGCAGGGTAAAAGTGTGGTGTGTGCATATGTATTTTGTAGTAATTTTATTAGTTTACTATATTACAACATAGTGCAGTCATGATGTTTTCCTTAAAGCAATGTAGCGCAATTATATAGTTCAGACACTCGTGCCAACTCACTGCAACCTGACATAAATGTAGTCTGACCAACTTTTCTCTTTAATTCAATATAATATAGTGCATGTATGTTTTACATTAAGGATCATGTATAATGTGAGTAACTGAGGGAACTTTCTCACATATTCATTTTATAATCAAAGAGGGTTGGAACATTCTGTCCCAGAGTTCCACAACGTCTAGAACAATCTTGGGCAGGATTTACAACCTATGGCGTCCGTCTGTCAATCACGGTGGCTTTTAATTAATTAATTCTATCCGTCCAGCCATTAAAATCTTGGCTAGCTTTATAACTTTTGACGGATGGAATTGCAGCCTTCTAAATTGGATACCTGTTCATTAGAAGGCTGTGGTGTATGCACATTTTGTTTAATTAGCTGTAAATTGCTATAATGCTACATTTTTTGCTTAAGAAATTATGTTAAACACGTCGGAAAAACACGTTCCTTCTGTGCAATAGCAAATGTAATAAAACTAAGTTTTTTCGTACTATTGCTAATTTTCGTTATTTACATGTACTTGCATTGTGTGTATTTATGCAGACACAATACCACAGATAATTTTCATTTGTAATTGAGAATTTTTCCTACTTATAAAAAATTTTGTTTGTATTAGTTTGCAGCAATAAACTTGACGGACTTGCAAAAAAAAAATTCAAATTAAAAACCAATACTTAATCTCCCTTCTAGCAACCTCATTGCTTACTGGATGTTTTGTCCCAGAATTGGTTACGATTTGGATTGCAGTATTGGTTTCATTAAATTTTAAAATTTAGATTTAAAAAGTACAATTTCATTGTTGTTTGAAATATTCATAACCCCTTCAAGTTGTTTAAATAATGCGTAAAAGAGATAAAATTAACATTTAATAGTATTGCATAAATAGTACTCATGAAACTTTATTCAGACAGAATTTTATTTTTACACTGTTTCTGATATAATAAATAATTCCTAGAATTCCTTAAAATTTTTTTTTCATTTAATAAGCCATTCAGATTTGGGCAAATGAGGTTCATAATAAAGTATAAACTTATCATATNAAAATTTTTTTTTCATTTAATAAGCCATTCAGATTTGGGCAAATGAGGTTCATAATAAAGTATAAACTTATCATATAAATATACAAGTAATACAATATTATGTAGCTGTATTATTAAGTGGGCAAGCAAAGCTTGGAATGAACTCATTGGATTGTACAGGCTCAGTTCATTTATGTACCTTGAAGTAGTTGGATATCAGCTAAACTTAAAAGGATTTGTCATTGCCAGTATCACAAAGTGACACAGTCTTTGATACACCATGAATGTTAAATACTGATATTACCAATATGCTTAATATAAGAATCCCTTAATACAATGCTTTTCGAAGAATTCGGAAGAGTACACAGATAACCTCAAAAATGTATACAAAAACAGGTTTCTTCTACGAATTTATTAATACTGCCAAAACAATCATGTTGCCATGTAAATAAAGTCACATGACAAGTTTCCTTGCTCTCATTGGCTGAGATTGGAAACAGGCAAAGAAACACACAGAGAAAATAGTACAGTTCCAGTTACAGTAAAAATAGTAGACTAGCCAGCAAAACTGCATGTATTTCCAGAGGACGAGCACGTCCAGCAGCAAGCAAGACTCCGCACATGCGATATCGTAAGGAAAATTGTTCCGTGTGCAGTGGGCCTAAGTGTACAGACAACAAAGAGCCAAAGAGCCGCTTGAAAGTAATTTTTACACATAATGGTTGTGACTGCTAGAGAGATTTGGACGACACTTAACAACTAAGGTCATGGCTGAAGGGGAGTGAAGCTGAGATGAAAATGGAGTGATAACAGAATGCAGTTGTGGAGGAAACAGGAGCACATTGAGAAAGTTCCCCATGTTCCCAACATGCAACAATCCAGGTTTTACCCTGCTGGTAATCAGGCCCAAATCACTATGCTGGAAAGTGAGTGACCTGACCACTACACCACTGCACCCCCCNACCTCCCAACACAAATGTAAGAAAGTACTGGAAATACCATATAAATAAGCAAGACAGGAGACCAAGTTCTTCCTCCCCCCAGCCTCTTAAGCAGTCTTTCCACTGGTGTGTTTTTGTGGGAAATGATGTCGTCACGAGACAATGTCCATCTTCTCGTGATCCAACCTCTTCCATTACACATCAGAATATGCATGGCCTGCTTGCCCGAGAAAGCGCTCTCATGGTCACGGTGGAGGAGGGTCGCTGTTGCATACCACTGTCCGAAGTACCGGTGAAAGAATGTCCAACCTTCCTTGGAAACAACCCACCCTGCGTGGGCAGTTGTTTGCACTGTCTGTACCTTCCCTCTCAGAATGCCAGCTGCTAGGTTAGCCTCTTTGATCTCTGCACATGTGCATGGAGGATCGCCTCAAGACAGGATTGCCTTGGACAGGCATGACAAACGCCAAGCAAAGGTTTTACACAGTCTGCTGGTTTGACCGAGACAAACTGCGACTTCAGGTATGATGTGCTTGCTGAACATTAGGCAGTGTAAAGGCCACTTAAGGGCATCCACATTAGATGTTGACGTGATATGTTGCATTAACATTTTCAAGAATTAACAGGCAAAAAAGAGTAATTAAATTAGAAATGTATTGTAGGTCCCTTATTGTTCAGAGCAAGTAAATAAAAAAANTAACAGGCAAAAAAGAGTAATTAAATTAGAAATGTATTGTAGGTCCCTTATTGTTCAGAGCAAGTAAATAAAAAAATGGACTAGAAATGGGTCAGAAAGTAGGAAAATAAATTAGCAGTACAATAGCATCACATAACATTAGATGGAAGTTGCGATTGGTGGTAAATATGTGTGTGTTTCATGATGNTAACAGGCAAAAAAGAGTAATTAAATTAGAAATGTATTGTAGGTCCCTTATTGTTCAGAGCAAGTAAATAAAAAAAAATGGACTAGAAATGGGTCAGAAAGTAGGAAAATAAGNTGGACTAGAAATGGGTCAGAAAGTAGGAAAATAAGTTAGCAGTACAATAGCATCACATAACATTAGATGGAAGTTGCGATTGGTGGTAAATATGTGTGTGTTTCATGATGGATATTAATATTCCTAATTAATGTGAAAAATTCCAGATGTCACACTAAATATTTTTTCAAACCAGAAAATTTTCTCAAACGATAAGTAACTTAGGTGACTAAATAATTATGCTCAACAAAAATAATCCCCAAGGATGGACTTATTTTACAAACATAATGCACAACATTACCTCCGTTATTATACCACAAAAATGTAGTCACAGTACAATATTCCACAGTATGCAATTATTTCTTCGCAACTGCACACAAACTGTGGAATGTGGTTGCAACAGCAGAACACATTTGGTACATACATGGAAGTCAACCTGATTGTCCCTTTTCGTTAATGCACGTGCACCCTAATGCATGTAGGGTCTCCAAAACAAATCAACTAGCATACTCAATACACACTATCTGAAAGCTAATTGGTAACAAACAATCCTGGCTACCAACACATATCATACCATTCAGGTTTCTTGACATTAGGATTGTAAATGTTGCAAGTTTGTTCCTTAATACACATTACTGCTTTTCTGACTGTTTTTTTGTTACAACCTTTTGTATGATAAAGCTGTAGATACGACAGCTTTTGCAAGTGTATAAGTGCAGCTCAGGACTCAAGAATGCAACAGTGTGCCACAGAGTTTAATTTGCTTACATGCATCATATAGGGGAGCAGCATTAACACATTTTTATTGTAAGTGGTCTAAGTGAAATTTTTACAGGCGAGACAGTATCCGCTACAGTCTCTTAACACACGTAAGTTAATTACAGTACACAATCATGTGAGAGCTTTATGGACCCACATCCTCCGACAGTAGGAACCAATTCTTCTCCTGCATAAATTCAAAACCTGCTCTTCAACATGGAATGATGCTGACAAGTCGCATACAGAATTCATAAACTGAGATATTTCTGCCAGATATATTACATACTAACCTTGTAACACCCACGTGTATAACCAGGAGCATGTATTGTTTAACAACTGAATAAAAATTAATGTTATTATATTGTCTTTGTTATGTTCACCAAGGGTTAAATGAGTTTTTAAATGTTATGTGAAAGTGTTTTCATTCATCTGATAGCTGTACATATAGGCCGTATTTTTCAGAACTGCTTTATCTAATGCTACAAGTTCTGAATTTTATAAGATTGACGTGTGACGGGTACAAGGGATAGGAATTGCGCTGTTTTCACGCCCTGCTATAGTTGTCCTGGGCAGGCAGGCAGCCAACCAGCCAGGGAGGTGACAACGAAACTTGCGGGGGAAAAACCAAAATTGAGAGAAACAGGGTAAGTCCCTAGAATTAGCTGATATAAGCCCTCTATCAAGGAAACAGGGGGTGCCCCCGACGAGTAAAAGTGCAGAGACAGCTCCCAGGAATCCCCGAAAATGTCCTATCACACCCTCCCTCCTCCCCAGTTGCAGCGCGCGAGCAGCTGACGAGACACGAAATCCTACACAAAAAACGTGCAAGGTACACAGGGGAATTCCTGTGATTGCCGCGTTGCGAGACGGAGGAGGCAGTTAGGCGAGAGGCAGTCGTATTACCGGGCCGGAGTTTGGACCCAGCCCAAGCAGTCAGTCGTAAACAGTTGTTCGCAGTCAGTTGTTCAACCGAGACGGGAGTTGTTCGGCGGTACAGCCGCGAGACGAGATAGATGCAGCAGAAACGAGAGTAATCAGTCGTGTGACGAGAACAGTGCCGAGAACATGAGTACATTCCCGGAGACGAGTGGTAACCCCATTTCGAGAGGCGCCATTCCCCGAGAAGACGTAGTTGTGCGCCGTATGGCGACGAGGCGACCAGTCAGTCAGTCGGCGAGTCAATAGTAACGTCACCAAGGAGAGAACCCAGGAACAGCTGAAACTTCATGTGTAAATTCCAGAGACAAACAGAGTATAAATGTCGAGAACTTACGAGTTCATTTCCGAAACGGGTCGCAGGGAAAGTAGAAGTCCAGGGAAANAAACAGAGTATAAATGTCGAGAACTTACGAGTTCATTTCCGAAACGGGTCGCAGGGAAAGTAGAAGTCCAGGGAAACCAATCCCTGAGAGTCAGTCAAAGCCGCAGGAAGAAGCCAACTTAGTACAGCACGCCAACGAGAGCCAGTCCGAGGGCCTGAACCAGGGCCACCCAACTCACCATGCCTCAGCTACCAACGAAGACAACTCGCCAAAAGTCGCAGTCACAGATAAGTAGAGAAACGTCTCCCTTCCACAACCTTCCCCGACGCATAGTATTCTGTCCACCAGCCCTTCAGGCTATGACTGGTAGGGGGGCTCAGTCTCGCCAGTTTGTGTAAATACCTGTGTGACNGTCGCAGTCACAGATAAGTAGAGAAACGTCTCCCTTCCACAACCTTCCCCGACGCATAGTATTCTGTCCACCAGCCCTTCAGGCTATGACTGGTAGGGGGGCTCAGTCTCGCCAGTTTGTGTAAATACCTGTGTGACCTTCCGAACAATAAAATACTGGTGTGATAAATAACGGAGAATACAAGTATTTGTTTACCCCTAACGCAACAACCTCAGGTGCCCTTAGTCTGGACCTAAATAATTTAACTAAATAAACTACTGGCCACCAACCTGTATAACTCAGGTGGCCTGGTAGCGACAAGATGTCACAATTGGTTTTGTGCACCCTGAGTTTTTTTACTTTGACTGCTATAATTATATATCAATGTAAACAATTTAGCACAAATTGTAAATGTCTCAGTTTGAACAGTGATTTATAAAGGAAATTTGAATTTTGATTAATTTGTACCCATATAGTACACATCAGTCATCTTTACATGGTCCTGGTTTATGTCCTTACATGTGAAATCACAGAATGTATAAACAGCAAAGAAAAATGCTAGAGGCATATCATTTGAAAATTGATGCTGCAAAAAGAACGAGCTATCACAATTGATGGCTGAGCAGATTCATTTACAACCCATACAGTGTTAAGCATCCGGTATAACATTCTCCAAACGATTCGTTTTTGCTAAACTCTAGTTGCAGAGCATGTAGATTTATTCAATTAGATTCCTTTCTGCATGAAAGAGCAATGATAATGTCAAGTGAATGATAAAGAAGTTTTGGAAATATTAGCTCATTTGTACATGAAGCTAAAAGTACCNAGCAATGATAATGTCAAGTGAATGATAAAGAAGTTTTGGAAATATTAGCTCATTTGTACATGAAGCTAAAAGTACCATATCAAACATTGTTAGTGGACGCATTCAGAGCATGGAACATCTAATTTAAATCATAATAATATCACTACTGGAAANAGCAATGATAATGTCAAGTGAATGATAAAGAAGTTTTGGAAATATTAGCTCATTTGTACATGAAGCTAAAAGTACCGTATCAAACATTGTTAGTGGACGCATTCAGAGCATGGAACATCTAATTTAAATCATAATAATACCACTACTGGAAANGTATCAAACATTGTTAGTGGACGCATTCAGAGCATGGAACATCTAATTTAAATCATAATAATACCACTACTGGAAACAAAGGTACCCAAGTGTGTTTACTACAGCATTTTGGTGTGTTATTTTGAATTATATACTCTAGCAGTGAAAAACATATTTCGATTTCACAACCCGAGACTCATATCCCCAAGTTTATAAAACAAAATTTGGCACAACTAGCACAGGAATTACTAGAGTGGAAACAGCTCACATATGCTGCAATGTAAGCAACCAGCCATCATTACAAAAAAATTCAACATACNAATTACTAGAGTGGAAACAGCTCACATATGCTGCAATGTAAGCAACCAGCCATCATTACAAAAAAATTCAACATACTTACACCAAGTTAAGCACAGCATATATCACAAAGCTTTTTAAACAAGATTTACTGTCAGACAACAAAAATGAGCTATAACTTAAAAAAAACTCGACTAGCATAGTTTACGAATACATTATACTATATTCTGTANCGACAACAAAAATGAGCTATAACTTAAAAAAAACTCGACTAGCATAGTTTACGAATACATTATACTATATTCTGTACCATATAAGAAGGCCACTTTTTGACAGCTCAGCGAAAGTAGCGCCACTGTTTACATCTGANATCAGGTGCGAGTTGTAGGTGAATAGTTAGAGTCTTGCGCCATCAACTTTTTGATTCGGGTTCAAATCTTGCTCAAGTATAACATATTTTTTTAACTTTTTTGAATTTTTTTTTAAAACACAGTAGAAAATACACACACTAAAATTAATGAATTTTTAATTATCTCTTTTCACTTTAAACTGGAAGTAAAGAAAACCTACTAGGAAATTAACGGCGAGGTCACGTGAAATTTACGGAGAGCTTACGGACACCTCTGGATAAATGTTTACCAGCATTTTCCCATAAAATGAACCATTTTTTTTACATTGTACTTGCTTTACCGTGAACATCCCAAGCACAGCATTTCTTCTGAAGCGTATAGGCCCTATATATTTTTTTTAAATGTAATGGTATCCCCCCTACCCCTACAAACGTTTAATTTCTAGACAAGTCTGCTAAAAACCACGGTATGGGGTATGCAAGCAGCCCCAGAATCTAGTCTGAGGCAATATGGCGACTTGCGGTTACAGTGGGGGGAGTCCACTGGTAACAGCAGGGCGAGATAAACGATAATAATGGCGTGGTACGATGGGGTCCTGGGCACGTGTCCGACATTCCCAACAACCTTCGATCGTATTCCCCCTGCGTTTCAGCGGTTAGAAACGAACAGGACCCTCTCTATCTGCTTCGATAAAGGTTCATTAATTTCGGTGTGGGGGTTGTTGGGATCGTTCGCAGTTGCCAGGCAACGGATGTGCGTTTTAGGAGTTACCCAGGACTAGGTTATAAAAAAGAAATATCGACCGTCACGATACACATTACAAAATTATAAAGGCTGTTTCACGGTAAACTTAGCACTATTCGTGCGTTGGTCAAGGGAAACTGTAAAATCAATACCGGAGTAATTATTTTACAAGTGTGCTCATACTTGTATTAATATGCATTAAAATTACAAAAATGAAACGCAATTCCAGTTATTACAAATGTTTACCATACATTTAATTCAACATTAAATCATGGAGCTACTTAAGTTAATTTATTTCCATCGTTACCGACTTTACTGGGCGCATGCCGGCCAGTGTGCCTGTTAAAATAGAAGCCGGCAGGGACAGCTATATTTTTCAAAGGTTGATTTCCAAAGTGCTCAAATATCCGTGAACAGCCTATAAGGATATTTGCCACGCCAGTGTATGCACATGAGAAAACTCAACACGAATGGCGAATTCCTCCTCCTCCTCACCCAATACATCACCGATAGCTACTCTGTTGCTCAGAAAATATTCCAACGCGTAGGGAAGTTCGCTCGCTACTTCATACACTATTGTGTTTGCAGCATAATACGCCGACACGGAGATTTCGCGAATTCATTTGATGACAAGTTAAACTTCAACCACGTGTACATTTGAGTTTCGGATTCTATCGGACCACAGTTCGTTGTACACACCCTAGACAACTTGTGACCAACAACTAACTTGCTACGGAAAACGGTGTAAAATCCCAAGCTATATTCTGTACCATATAAGAAGGCCATTATTTGACAGCTCGGTGAAAGTAGCGCCACTGTTTACATCTGACTACGTATCCTTCCGCCATCAGTTGTTCCGTCAAGTCGGGGCTGTATTTTTTATCAGCACGCTGTCAGCTAATCCACTTCTCGTTGTACTGTAATGCTAAACAAATTTTAAGATATTTTAAGACTGACATCTGTCTAAAAATATAAGTAGGTTATAAAAGTAAAAATATAAAATGTTGCAAATAATTAGATATTTGATAACTCTTTTTTAATTTGTCCGAGATAGTGAATTTGGGTTACCATTTCCGAGACGGTCTGTTGTATCTATTATCACACTTTGAACATTATAGCTAATATCTTCGAGTTGGAAATATGTGACATGGAATAACGTTAGAATTGCTTAAAAACTATTCACGCCTGTCTCACTTTCTACGGAATCAAGGAGATGGGTTTCGAGAGAACAATATGGCGTATAATTTACGTCGACGAACGATTACCAGCCGAATATAAATGACTTGTACTCCAAATCGTTGTAATAAAATATATGTTACTTTAAAAATTATGCAGAGCTCGTGGAAAAATATAACTATTGGCATATGTTTGTAAATTAGTTACATATCGCGCAGGAAAGAGGTTAATTTCTGGCTGGTAATAGCTCGCAAAAAATCCGATAGATAGCGCGCAGCACGTCACGGCGAAGTTTGAGTAACTCTTTTTATGGTCAACAGATAGCGAATTATTAAAATTTATAATTCTTATGTTACAGGCTGGAAATATATTTCAAATTCGTGTCATTTCGTCAAAGTATTAGAAAAAATAATTCAACAATATTATTCAATATTTCTGTATACTTTTGGAATTAATATCATGGACGTATTGAAAGCAAGGTTGGAGATGGATGATACGACGTGAAAAAGCTTTCTGAAGTTAGCAAAACTTCAGAAAACGTTTCTACGTATCGTTCTATTGAGCATTTCATTTTGATCACATGTGCATAACTACATTATCACGAAGTTTAGTTTTTAACACTAACAACCATTGTTTTGTGATCTTGTAAAATAAAATGTATTAATAAATGCAAGAACTCTTTCTTATCCGCGTATTTTCTGCTTTTCTGATGTGCATCGGCAGTGCACTCAGAATAGCAAACGTAATTTAAACTTTTGTTCGTTCGGGCATCAGCTGATACAGGATTTTGTAAATGGCACTTTGTTTGTTTCGTATACGTCAAATTGTCACTCACCGACAGTTAGAAAGTGGCCTTCTTATACGATATGGACCATATCACTGGAAAGAAAAAAAAATAAGCTTACAATTTTTAACTTCAGCCCTTTGACAAAACATTTATCTTACACAACAAAAAATACACTGCATACCATATTACTCAACTAAAATTCAAACCTGCATAACTAGTTACAGTGGAACTCTCTTCATAAGCTCCTGCTTATGTTTTCCTGGGTATTTAATTTAAAACATTTTATACCATATATTTATACACATATAAAAGCATGAATAATACTAGGCTTTTACAAAGTTTTCCTGTTTAAGAGGAAATGTACCAAAGAGGAATACTTAAAAGAGGAAATGTACCAAAGCATAAAAAAAAAGTTTTTTTTTATTATAGCATTTTAACATAAATCCACGTTTGATAATCCTTTGCTACTGGTTTATATGATGTAGAATGTGCTTCCACCTTTATCCCACTGTGAAGTCAGGGCTCCATGTTAACTCTCGCTGCCCCTCAGCTATAGTTTCTCAATGAACAAAGTGGTATCCGTAAGTGATCGCTGGACAGAGACCCCAGTAACGTATCTACTACGATTGCATAAACTGTATTTCGTAAGACTGAATTACAAAACACACCTTGAAAGAAAAAAAATCACTTGGAATATTGTACTTAAAAATAACTAAGGAAATTCCTGCCAGAAGCACTTGTTTGGCACTACATCTTACAGTGAATAAGCAAAGTCCTTTACATGAAATCGACTACTTGCCTCCCACCAAGGTTGAGTCGTCCAGATTTTCGCATATTGTAAACAACGCAGACATCACCATTGGCTGTGTGGTTTTCTTGGGGCACTCCTGTTTCCCCCCCGCCCTTGCATTCTGCCACTGTTCCATCTTCACCAGCCTTGTTATTAAGTGCCAATCAAACCCTCTTCTCAGCTCTCAATGCACTGTGTTTGTTGATGAGTTGGAAGAAAGCAAAGTATGTTGTGAACATTAAGTGAAGAAAATAAAGAAAATGCTATAGAATGGAGGAGCTACTTAGCTTCTCATATTAAAAACCTCTATATAAAATTATGTACTTGTTCATTAAAATTTCTACTTTGTTACTGGCTGTATTTTAGCTACGTATAGTAATTATAGGGCAAATAAATTATTATCCATTGAATGTTACTTCCCTTTTCTTAAGCCCTGCTAAAGTTCTACTTTCAGGATATTCCTCCACCTCACGAAAACACAGCTTAACTAAGACTATAAAATCACACCAAAGGGACAACGCACCACATTCACGTGCACTTAGTTACATAATATTTTGCGTAACAACAGATCTATTTTCTCTCTGGTTTTAATTATAAATAAAATATTATAATTTAGATAAAGAATAAGTGAAACTTCAATTTAACCAAAAGTATAAGATGTTTTGTGGTACATAGCANAAGAATAAGTGAAACTTCAATTTAACCAAAAGTATAAGATGTTTTGTGGTACATAGCATATCTAGGAGACCACCAAACCCGCCATGCATAGGAGGATGTTAAAAAAGTGTGAAGATACCAGGAACAGACTATACCCAACCATTTCTGCACAATCCACAACAGACCCACCTCCACCACACTTTACAGCTAAAACCATGCATTCAAGATTAAGGTATTTTTCTTTTCTGTGTTCTNGCATGATGAATGTCAAACTTTACAGTATTATGTTTGCAACAATCAAAGACCAGGTAACTAAACTATTTCATTTAGTATAAGCATTAAGTTCAGTGATTGAAGGTGCAGTAATTTCAATTGTGTCCAAGATATTGGATTTGTGACACTCCTAAAACACTTTCCAAGGAAACTAAGTCTTCATAATGGTATCAAGTTCTGCTGTTAAACTTACTGTAGTAATCCTGAGGGTTACAGATATAACTTCTAAGGAACTAATAATCCGTTTCTGCTAAGTTTGGGTTATTTAGTCACAATTGCTCTTTACAGTTACCTTTTTATGCTCTGAGTAAGCCAATGGCCTTGGATACAGCTGATCTGGATGTGTCAAACAACTCCACTGAATCTTGCAACACCAATCTGTCATAAATTCTATTTTAGAGCATTTTCATACCAAAGTTTACCCACAACACACTGTTACACAGTATTTATATCTAAACAAAACCTGAAAACGTTAAAAATATAAAAACAACTAAAATTTCATTACTACAGTGAACACAAACATTTTTTATCCTTATTTCTTGTCTTATATTTTCACTACCTGGTTTATTCTCTATACATTGTCATTACGAGCTATGATNTTTTTTATCCTTATTTCTTGTCTTATATTTTCACTACCTGGTTTATTCTCTATACATTGTCATTACGAGCTATGATACTAGTACAAAATAACTGGTTATCTGGAAACTTTGAAAAATACAGGAGACTGCAAGAGTCAGAAAATTTGTTTCCAAAACCACAACACTGAAATAACACCTGCAGTGCTGTTTTGTAGTATTTATTGACAACTAGAAATCTCAAAATGAANTTTTTTATCCTTATTTCTTGTCTTATATTTTCACTACCTGGTTTATTCTCTATACATTGTCATTACGAGCTATGATTCTAGTACAAAATAACTGGTTATCTGGAAACTTTGAAAAATACAGGAGACTGCAAGAGTCAGAAAATTTGTTTCTNAGCTATGATTCTAGTACAAAATAACTGGTTATCTGGAAACTTTGAAAAATACAGGAGACTGCAAGAGTCAGAAAATTTGTTTCTAAAACCACAACACTGAAATAACACCTGCAGTGCTGTTTTGTAGTATTTATTGACAACTAGAAATCTCAAAATGAATTTGGCCCACCAGTTACTTGCAGTATCCACACATAAAATTGCACGAAAGTCCCGAGAAATGGCAGAAATTGCAACACACACACAAAATACACTTCGGTAAGACAAAACAGAGCTATCTGCCTGATTTAGATTGAAATCCACAGAATTGTTAAGTGTACTTACAACTAAAGATTTTCCCTGAAATGGTTGAATGAAATAATTTTAAGTAAAATTCTTTGCAATGCACCACAGCCAATTTATTTTAACACTATAAAACTCTTATCAACCCTGACAAAGTTTTCAGGTGCAAAAATTATCAGTTATCTATCAAATGTTTCACACGCACGTGCACACACGCTTGTGCACGCCTGTACAAGCACACACACGTGTGCATGCCTACNCAGTTATCTATCAAATGTTTCACACGCACGTGCACACACACTTGTGCACGCCTGTACAAGCATGCACACACACACACAGTATTAATAATCATAAATAGCATTCTTTTAACATTACTTCTCACCATATAAATGGCAACACTGCCAGAAAAAAACATCATAAATAATTTATTAAACAATAAATTTGCAAGTAATAAAAGTTGGGAATTTCCGGAATAAATTATTTATCAATACAATGCTTGCCCACCTAGTTTAAGCCTATAAAACAGTACATCGATAATACGGACAATTATTTTGTTTTGGATTTACTTTTGGGTCTAAGACTGTAGCATTAAATTCAAGAAACAGAAAATGTAAACAGTAGCACTAGTTTATTTCAATTTTTTCCAGCCAAATTATATGACAAACCAAAAGACCATATAATTTTAAGTGATACGTCAATTCCTGTAGTTTATGGATTCAGATTCCAAACACAATTCTGTCAGAGTACTCATTGATTCTACTTAAAAATTTGAAGTATGTTCAGAGTAGATGGAAATAGATTAAAAAGGGAATGTTTTATTTACACAAGAATAAAAACATATTTATAATTAAACAGTTAAGTGTATTTTAAAGATTAACATTCAAAACATGATTGTAGTAATGTATTTGTGTTACTAAAGTAGGTATCTACTTTCTACAATTTTTTTGCAACATGACTTCATCAACTAAACATTTTTGTATCGTAACTCTTGAAAATTTTGTGTTGTGATAGTTACATACCACATAGTTTTCATCACACAGATTGACATAAAAATAATGCCACACATCTGATGTATTTTCTGCGACGTGCCTATTCACCACTTCACAAGTTATTATCTTAACAGCTATTGTAAATCATAAAACCACATGCAAATTACAACTTTCTTATGTCATTTAAATTTTAACTGTACATTCCCTTTACCTTAAAGAACCCTTGGCAATTCCCGCACACATGTTTTAACATTTGTTCCTATAACCTCAAAAGCAGTCATTCTCAATCGTTTGTTTTGGTAAAATGATTACGGCAATGTAAAAAATGATTACAAACATTCCCATTGAACTAGAAGTAATTAATATAGGCAATAATAGTATAATGTTTTTTTTTTAAATCTCAGAACATACTGATTATTTCATCAACGAAGTACCAGTACCGTAAATCAAAGAAAAATTATCCATAAGATGGATATTTAATGAATCAATTCGTGAAATACAAAATGTTATTACCAGGCCTTGTGTATTTAAGGGAACAACTTTCATGAATGACTGCCAATGAAATGAGAGCCTTAATATGTTTATTTTTGCGCTATTTACCTGGCATTTTTCTGTTGTGATGAACACGTCCATAAGAGAAGTAAGATGATGCTAAATGCATAAATAAAACAGAATAAATTGTTTTTTCCACATTTTCTAACAACCCATCAATGCTTATATTAATTCCATGTGTCATTATATCCCAACTTGCAAACTTAACCAGCACGATCTTTATCTCAAAATGTGAATGAAATGGNATGACTGCCAATGAAATGAGAGCCTTAATATGTTTATTTTTGCGCTATTTACCTGGCATTTTTCTGTTGTGATGAAAACGTCCATAAGAGAAGTAAGATGATGCTAAATGCATAAATAAAACAGAATAAATTGTTTTTTCCACATTTTCTAACAACCCATCAATGCTTATATAAATTCCATGTGTCATTATATCCCAACTTGCAAACTTAACCAGCACGATCTTTATCTCAAAATGTGAATGAAATGGAATTGATAATTGATGCCACAAAACATTGATTATTTGATTCCAATCACTTTGGAAGAATCAATGGTATAGGCTATTCAAGGTAAATTGAGCACTTTAGAAAGCCCTCTCATTTGTAATAAGAGTCTATAAATATTTTTTATTTTTGCCTTAGACGTTAATCTCCAAGTGTGGTGAAATCGTACACACACTGTATTTATTAATTNTAAATATTTTTTATTTTTGCCTTAGACGTTAATCTCCAAGTGTGGTGAAATCGTACACACACTGTATTTATTAATTACATGGAATTATTAATTTAAAAAGGTGGTTAAAGGTGTAACGTATAGAAATGTAAACAGTGTAGGTTACTATTAATTTTATTCCATTAGCACCACATGTATGTTGAAATGGTTAAATTTTGAGGTATGTTTAACCTATGATCTACTTCACGTGCTGTATTATTTTATGGAAATATTTAAATTTTTGGTGTTTAAAAAAGTAGTTTGATTAATGTCATACAAGAAAAAATATTATTTGGAATTTAACAATTTTATTGAAAAGAAAGATTATAAGCAAAACAGTATGCAGGATTCAACAATTATTAACAGTTACTGTAAGTGACGTTATATTTTAAAGACATATTTTCACGGTACATCATTGGAATATTTTTGCTCACAAAAAAGATATACCCTGAGGAGATTGAAAGCTAGTCTGGGTTAAATTTCCATATTCAGATTTGCTTCAAAAAAATTGATTAAAAAATTACTTACAAAATTGCTTACGCCTCAAATCACTACATTACAAAGAATAAAAAAAGTGGCTGGAAGAAATAAGCAACGAGAGCCCCAGAAGTGCTCGGTTTACCGTAAACATCCTATCGTTGAATTGAAAATCAAATCGGGCAATCCCTATTATATTTGAATTTAATGACATGGTGTGAAATTACATAGCTTTTGGCATCACTATATTAATAATNGGGCAATCCCTATTATATTTGAATTTAATGACATGGTGTGAAATTACATAGCTTTTGGCATCACTATATTAATAATAAATACGTAATATATAAACACCACAGTTCACAGAAATGTAGAGAGCTTTGTAAAGTGAAACACAGTCAATATTTTCTACATAATAACGTGCCATTTCCCCTATATTGCATAAAGATAATTAATTAAACTTTGTACTTTTGTTAAGGAAAGAGGAAAAGGCTGGCTCATTTGCTTGTCTACCTTGGTGATATGCAAGTGATCTGACACTTTCTTCCAATTCTTTTAAGGCAGCAAAGAAAAGCAAAAGCATCTTCAGTGCAGCTTACTAGCATTTAAAATAATGTATCCACATAATTTAAGTGCACAGAGGCAATACTTTATTTTCATGCTGTTAGTTCAGCTCAAGTTTCTGAGTAATTTTACTAAGCTACACTTGATACAGCACACAGGGGAATAGCTGTCAATGCCAAGAACCTGATGCATGTCACCGTGGCATAAAGATGTCTACTATATTCTGTCTTATGCTAAAAAAAAAAAAAAAAAAAAAAAAAGGAAGTATGTAATACTTAGTGGACTATTAAAGCTTATGCTTAAAGTTAATTTGGAATGGTACGAGAATATAAAAAAATTAACATAATACATGATTTGGTTTACAGCAAGATCTTCAAAATCAATTTTAAATAATGCTGCTGTTCAGAAACCTTGAGAAACAAGGAAACTCATTCTTGTTATGTACATTTCCATACTAGTTGGCATCTCCAATAGGAACTAAAAAACTCAGGAACCACTGTCCTGGTGGTTCAACTACAGAGTTTATCACAGGTTTAGAACTAGTTAAGAATAAAGCTTAGTACGTATATAACAATGTACAATCATCTCTTGCAGTGATACAAACTTCACAAGGGTACCTCCACGTGGGGAATGGAACTTTGCAGGTGCACAAGATATACTATCAGCATGATACTCACGCCCTCCTCCTTACATTGCAGAAAGTTCCAAGAAAGGGATTGAGCAACACCACACACTATAACCCAATATATTCTACAGGACTCAAACATGAAGAAATGGCAGTGCAGAGGTTAATTCGCTAAAAGGGATGCCCTTCACCAAAAACAATACAGATCCTCAAATTCACACACTATAACTAAAACTCATAACCATGGCACAAAAATTATCAATATTACCATAATACTCAACATTCTGATTACAATATAAATATATATAACCTAAAACAAGCTACATCACATATAAATGAATTTAGCTGGGAGATATATATTAACTCTGTCATCCCTTGCTGCACCATTGTATCAAATTTCATAGAAAATAGGCCTCCCTGTATTTTATTATTGTATTTAATATCCTCAAACACACGTAACAAAAAAAAAAAAACAAAAAACGTAAATTCATTAAGCTGATGCACATATTCCAGTTGAGTTGTCCTGTTTCAGCGCATCTCACTGGCTGTTGTACACTTGTCTGGTCGCAGGGCAAAAAGAACAGGATCACAGCGCACACGGTTGTGGCTGGCGAAGTCCTCACTGGCAATGCGCACGCAAAGGAAATGTTTCACTCCAGACCGAGGCTCCAATTGATGAACTGCACTAGGAATAAGATGAGCGGCTGCCACGCAACCAGCCAGCGTATCCAGTCCAGCAACTGGCCGTACAGAACATGCGGCCGCTCCCATCTGGCCCACGTTAAGAATTTCCTCTGTTTAACTAGTAAGTCGACATGAAACACGTCACGACAAACGCCGTTCTGCAAGTTAGACGTACTGTATTGTACTGCAAGGATGTACGCATCCACAAGTATAAGAACGAGCTTAGCCAGACAACTGTCAGGAATGCACAGAAAGCAGATCAAACAACTCACAAATGTACTCTTGTAACAACCTGCAAGTACCAAAGAAAATTTAATTACAAGCAACTACAAAGTATACCGTGAATGAAAACCTGTTGACTGAAAGTGAGAGTCAAAATGCTTGTTGCGGTCATAATTACAAACGAATATGATAAAGTCCTGTTAAAAAATTTTCTGTTCAAAATTCATGCTAACACAAACTACATAAGTCAAAGACTGTTTCAGTTTATGTTCAAAAAAATTCAGAGAACTGTTTTTTCTATTATTACGTAAGCATTCCAATTGTCATCCAAAACAGGTTTGTCTTTCATAAATACAGTACCTCCCACATCCTCGCACTGACGAGCTGCTAGGCGAATGTAAACCATCCCAGTCACCTCCAATCANCTGCTAGGCGAATGTAAACCATCCCAGTCACCTCCAATCAACATTTACGCTGCACTCTGAATTGTAGTCGTTCATGCACAAATTTAAGAACTACTTCTTGCTGCTCATTGCCACCACAAAACTAGTTTGAAAACCTGTCAGATTACTCGCGTCCTGTGGCATAGCACCGTAAGCTGCAGAAATGCTTGGTGCTTCCTGGTAAAAATTTTTAAGTCAACATTTTAAAAAATGTACCTCGTGTGTTAATTTTTGCCGCAAGTGTGCGCAAAGCAGAATGCCACCGGCAGCCATTTCCCCTTCTATATTCTTCCTGTATTTTCTGGTCGCAGATGCTTGCCCAGACCAGCTTCTTTCTCCATGCCGTACAGAAGCTGCACGAGATGTCAGTGTGCACTGAGATGTAGGCTGTTCACGGTTACCTGAGCGGTTTTGAACTCCAACGTTTGAAAAAATGTCACTGCCCCTACCTGCACACATTTTAACAAGCACACTGACTGACACGCACCCAGTAAAGTTGATAATGATGGAGAGTAAGTAAATCCCGGTTTTAAAGTTGAATTAAAAGTTTTACGTTAACATTGGTCAATAATGAAATGGTTTCTTATGCTTTCCATTTTTTAAATGCATATGAGTGTAAGAACTTACAAATTTGTAAAATATTTAATTTCGCAGTTCCGACTGGCCAATATTAGAATAAAGTGATCAGGCCCATGGCCTTGTGGAAGAATACACAACATGCATACAAGTAGATCTTCAGTAGGGCTATCAAAAGTGCTCAGTTTACCGTGAACAGCCTATAACAACGAACATACGGTATCACATTTCATTGCATCTCGAAGCGAGAAAGGCATCTGGTATCTTTGTGTCTGTTCTTAGAAGAGTCATATCAGTTTCCCGATAATTAAATGTAAAAAAAAAGACTCTGCAATAGTATCATCAAAACAATCTACATGCATCTGTGCTGTTACAGTCAGTCAACGGTTTACTTAACCAGTTAATTCTTTAACCTTAAATTTTACATTTATTTTACAGGGAAGAGATGGGAGAGGGGATGAAAGGGGACTCCAAAGCTCCATTTTACTAGCTTTACTGCACCATTGGGCATGCCGAAGTTAAAATCTTGCACTACCCCACTGCTTGTTTTACTCGCTTAAATATTCACCTTGTCACCTGCTCACTCATACACCTATTGCTTGGATGGTCACCGATCACCCTTTTTACGCTAAATGGGGCAATAATCAGACTCATTATTTCAAATACCACAAATGCCCTGTGATGCCAGCTGATGCAAACCTAGCCAAAACATAGTGACATGCTAGAAAACCACTACTTTTTTTTTGCTGTCTCTTTTATGCAATGGTAGGGGCTGGGATGAGCTGCTTACTTTTCCTCTCTCTTTATTAAGCAGCGCATGATATAATGTGACACTCCCCTACCTCCCCAAAAAAGTGGTGCCACCCCTTCCCACTTTGCTCCTCCTCCATCCAGAATGGTTGACTGTCCTCTTCCGTACAAAAAAAAAGTTTGAAAGTAATGATTGGCAAGAGCTGGCTAAGAGAGTGACTGCTGTAGGCGGGGAAGCTGAGTTGTGACAGACACGTAACCTTGACACCAGATGTCAAAATACACTTTTCCTGTTATTTCCACCACACACACGGACATCACAGTTTCTGCCATGTCAAATTGCAGAGCCACCGCATGGTTTCCATTTTCTTACGCAAATAATATTACCAACAACTTAACCTTCGCATTGTATGAAGCATTGCGAATTTTCAGCTTTTATCATAACACACCTTAATGCACATGTATTACAGAAACGCTGATAGGAAGTACTGGTAACAGCTAACAGGGACAGAGATAAGGATAAAATAGGGATCACTCATGGAGTGTGTCTCAAGGGAGGGGTNTACTGGTAACAGCTAACAGGGACAGAGATAAGGATAAAATAGGGATCACTCATGGAGTGTGTCTCAAGGGAGGGGTAATCATAAAAGGGAGAAGAGTAATGGCGAAAGAAAGAAAAAGGAGAGGATAGATAACAGACAGTTTGGTTACACTTTATCATTCTCTAAGTANAGAGTAATGGCGAAAGAAAGAAAAAGGAGAGGATAGATAACAGACAGTTTGGTTACACTTTATCATTCTCTAAGTATCTCCCGACAGGTTACAACTATTGCTCCACATTCCTTTAAAATATTTGTTCCAGTTCATAGTGCGCAGTCCAGAATATTTAACTTTATTTCAGAAAAAAGGTGCGCTATACATGAGTATGTGTGTTACAAATGGATTTCCAGCAATGAAGTCCTGAAACCACAGACAATAAGTCACTCTATTTGCCTCATTGGTAGGTTTCAATTCCTGCACAGTGGTAATACAGTGTGTTTTGGCATATTCTTTTGGAGCTCCCCATTTCTTACGCCATTTGTGAGAGTACTTGTTCGGAGATGCCAGCAGCCTCACATCTGCCATCAAATGAAGCATCAGCCATTCTGCAGCATCACTTGTGTCTGAAGACTTACTTACAGTCTTGCACCATACAGCATTTTGTTCTCATCATTTCCCATCTGTCATCNATCACTTGTGTCTGAAGACTTACTTACAGTCTTGCACCATACAGCATTTTGTTCTCATCATTTCCCATCTGTCATCCTTGCTTTTCTCTTTTGTGCTCGTCTACTTTTGATCTGAAACTTATGTGAAATACTCTGGGCCCAATTACAAGATGAGCATCTTATATAAGTATAATTGTATGTTGAGCTTNTTGAAACTTATGTGAAATACTCTGGGCCCAATTACAAGATGAGCATCTTATATAAGTATAATTGTATGTTGAGCTTCTATGTTTATGCATGCTGTATGTTCAAAGGATTAATATTTTTATTTCACATACCATGTCTTGTATTTTGCAGGTAAATCTTACATGATAAATAAAAACCATGTAAGAAGTATACTTCAGTACTGTAGTTAAATATGTTAATAACATACTGTATATAAAAATACAAATGAAATACAATATCCCTTAGTTTTCTGTGCATCAACTTGTCCTTCTTCTTAGTCACATGAACACTAGAAAAGGACCATCGACTTGACAACATTTCAGCCACACCTCCTGTCAGTATGTTTTCAATCATCAAATTTAACTATGCCAGACATATGTAATCCATTGTAAAGACATCCTTGCAAAACTTTTAAACCACAGTCACATTTTTGTTTGCTTCTAAGAGAACATTCTAGTGGGACTACTGTTACAAATGATTTAACTTGAGATTAAGGGGTTTCTCAGCACATTTGCTGGAAGCCAGGGTGTCAAGAGTGGTACGCTACTCATGTAATTAGCTTACAGATAGTTGCAGGTTAATGGATTACAGATATGTATAGGCTGTTCATTTTCGAGGCCCTTGTTACTTTATCGTTTCAGTCATTTTTCAACCTTTAACCACATTTTTTAAATAAATATTGCCATGTAAGTGATAAACACAATGTATATATTCCACCGCACTCGGAAGACAAGGTATAGGGCTAAAACAAAGTACATTTATTGACAACTACTCCAAATGAGAGGGCTTTCAAAAGTGCTTAATTTACCGTGAATAGTCTATGCACCATTATATTATGCTGTTAAGCATTTCTGTGTGCNGGGCTTTCAAAAGTGCTTAATTTACCGTGAATAGTCTATGCACCATTATATTATGCTGTTAAGCATTTCTGTGTGCAAGCAAGCTGCCGAGCACAAAACTTTTACCCACAATGGAAGCAAATGCACTAGCAAGAAGTGGGTAGGAAAACTGCTACAGAACTGGATTATGTGTACGGTTACCTTAAAATATCATCCAGGGGATTTTTGGTGTACAATGTTATGGCTACTGTAGCTTGTTACCATACGGGAAGGCAAGTTCCTCCACCAAAACTATCTTTCAAAATCTTTCAAAAGCAGCTGACCACCACCTGCAACAACTTGTCACTCAATCACACATCTTTCAAAATTATCTGCCACCAGACCACCACCTGAGCTGAGATAGGTGGGAACAAACGACACACTTGGCCACAAGACGTCCACAGAGCAATGTTACCTCCTCACCAGGCTTATTTAACACCAAGGATTTGTACATTTTTCTGTTTGCCACATCATTGGGCAAGGCTACATTAATGACTCTGTTTTCAGTTAGTTCAATACGTCTATGAGAACAGGCTTGATCTTGTGACTGTTATTAATAACTAGGCCATGCCCTGCAAAGAGTCACTGGGTTGGATAAATTAAAAGTTACCTGTTAATCACTTTCTCCTACACCCTCTGTCTCCCAAACACATTTTGCCTCAACTTCTGTGGTCACACAATTTCTGGGATGCCCAGGCACATCTACTGGCAGCAGGAAATAAATGTGTGGAAATTTTTAGGCTCAACCATTTCTTTGGCCTAATGATGAGCCTATTGCGTATAAACGGTTCTGCTCAAAATCTATTATGGTTGCAGACCTCTATCCTTACCTTACTGTCACAGAGCATCTGGTTATTCAAGTAATTTACTTGCCGGAGTTGTGAACTGCTTGGGAATTTTTGAAATCACCCTTTGCTTCAGGCGGTGAGATACCCATTAGGGACTACCCTTAATTTCACCCAGAGCCATTTAAGCACCATTATCACACTCATTAAACATCAAAAGCTTAAAAATGATGCCAGTGTATCATGGTCTGGAAAAGTACACCAAGAGTTTATGAAAGGCAACCCGTCTTCCTGACCGCTATTACTAAAGATGCCATAGAGAGTACCAGCTACACAAATAATAAAAGTTGAGTTGAGAGATTTGTGTGGCTCTTAACGAGTTCTTGAGAGCCGACGAAGGTGAAATGAGGCGAGAATGGAGCAGTGCCGGAATGCAAGGGTGGAGAAAACGGGAGATCCCCAAGAAAATCTGCTGACCCGTGGCATCGTCAGGCACGATTCCCACTTGCGAAAATCCGGGAGTGACCCGGCCAGAGACTGAACCCGGTTCACCTTGGTGGGAGGCGAGTAGTTTAACCACTCAGCCACCGCAGCCCCCAAATAATAAAAGTGATTGATACTTTAAAATTTTTAATTTTATAGGGCATCATGGTGTTTTTATTTTGTTTAGAGTGGGTGTGCATTCATGAAATTTGTANTTAAAATTTTTAATTTTATAGGGCATCATGGTGTTTTTATTTTGTTTAGAGTGGGTGTGCATTCATGAAATTTGTACACATAGTTTTAAATGTTCTGAAAAGAGTAACTTATCAGCCTCAACACAACTTGAAATGAATGTGACTGTAAAGGGGACAAAATCTTTACTGTAACTAGGAATACATTAACATGAACTTTTTCTGAGATAATCAGAAACACAATAATATTTTAAAAGGATACGGATTACAAAACATCTTCTTCAAGTCAACCTTCTCCTTGCAGTATGGACACGTCTGTTTTTTACCAACTATGCACCAACCCCGAATACAGAACTCGTGGAATCTTGTTCACAAGTTAAGCAAAATACACAGCACATCAAAACCATTAATGCTAACATATACAAGTTGCATCTAAAAAAAACTAGAATATGGAATCGAGAACACTAGACCAGCAAATGCACATGGCTTGACAAATATATTTTTGGGAATGTAATTATGTATAAGTTGTTCAAACAGTAATAATTTATTCTTAAATTACATAAAATAGTATGCTGTCTGAGTTTGTGAGAACANCGTATAAGTTGTTCAAACAGTAATAATTTATTCTTAAATTACATAAAATAGTATGCTGTCTGAGTTTGTGAGAACAACTAAAGTTACTGCAGTTACTTTCACACAAAAACTGTACCAGAGATACTTTGCCAGGTAGTACAAAACTGTTTTCTCTCTCATTCAGTCATTCATTATGCTCTACCAAAGCAATGCATCGAGCGTTAACGTCAACATAAGGAAATTAACAAAAAATAAAAAAACCTTTTGAATTAATGGTGGCGGCTAAAATTCATGGAAACACATTCAAATAACTTGGTATATCCAGGCAAAATAAATAGCATACACAAAATACAATTGAAATGTACATTTTATACCAAAAGGGTAAAAAAAAANTATATCCAGGCAAAATAAATAGCATACACAAAATACAATTGAAATGTACATTTTATACCAAAAGGGTAAAAAAAAATCAAAAATATCCTTCAACATTTTACAATTGCATAATAAATAAGGTACAAGGCTTCCCACACAACTATNAAAAAAAAATCAAAAATATCCTTCAACATTTTACAATTGCATAATAAATAAGGTACAAGGCTTCCCACACAACTATGCAACTTTCAATTCTGAATTAATAATCCCAGAGGCATTTAAAATCAACATATCCCAAATTTATAAGAGTAAATTGTACACTCACAACAAAATTGAATACATTTTGAGAACGGTCTTGCAGATACACCTACAAAACGGACAACATTTAAAAATTTTTTTATCACTTTAACAAATTACAATAATGATGTTCTCGCTTATGGTCTTGTAGACAGGCAGATTTACACTTTTAACTTGAAGGGCGCCCACGCACAGGGCAACTTGGTCACGTGGCAAGTGAGAATGCTTTTGCTTAATAGAGCAGTGTGTACCTGGTCGCCATGGCTAACTGGTAGTGGCAACAGTCGGAATCCAGAGCAGTGTGCAGGCATTTTAAGTCACAAAGGATACACATGGTCACATGTTAGCTTGTATGTGTTCTCAAGCACTCCCTCCTCTTCTTCTTGAACTAGTAGTTTATTGCCACACACAGCACATACGCCACTCTCAAGATGTCGTGTTGGCATTCCTTGAGGTGTGTAGTACTACACCAGAAAACAACATTAAACTACGGCAGGCAGCCTTATCACAGACATATCACGAGACAATTGCTACTAATGGGACTTAAGACTGGCAACACCATACGACAATTGCAACAAGTAACCAGAAATTTGTCTTAATATATTTGGATGCCATACAATGACTCAACCCAAATAAGCCATATATATTTTTTTAAACTACTATTAAATGTATTTAAAGTCAAAATCAGTATTTGTATGAAATTGAACTTGGTTTTTTATAGGGTAAAACTGTGAATTGATGAACTGCAGAATTGGCAGATACCTGTTTCTACTAGCATATACTTTTTGGTAAGTTATTTTGTAAACAAAGTACGTTACTTTTGCTACTAACACCACATTTTTACAGAACAATGCACATATTAAGAATCACTGCCAATCAGCAAATCAGAAAATGAAAACAAACAGGAAATTAGTACTTACCCCCACGTGGGATGCCATTTTATCTGCGCAGATTTCAGCGATATCTCTTCCAAGCACACCATAGTAGAGTCCATAAAACAGTAACAGGAGACCCACATCCATCCAGCTGTGTGGCTTGGCATCAAACAGTATGTTGAAGCCAAAGAAAGTGGCCATCATAACCACATATCCCACCAATCCCAGACCGTAGCTTAATTTGTAGATAAAGTAGAACCACTTGTACACCAGTCTGGGTCAAGAGAAAACAATCACGTATGTCTGTAGGACAGAGCATCACAATTTTTATTTAATCCTACAGGCAGTGAAATACAACCACAGACTATAACAAATGCAAGACCCAACAATACTCAAAACTAGGGGCAGGATATAACCAAAAAAATATTACAGCAAATATTATCACACAAAACAACATAGTAATTTCTGATTTCAAATATCTCCATCTACAAAATAGCTCTGCAATTACATTTACTCCACATCATAAACTATACTGATTACATACCAGAGGTGCAGGAACCTGAGAAGGGAGGGGGGAGAATACAGGGGTGGGATATAACATAGCACACCCTAAAATTATTTTAGTGCAACCCTTTGAAATTGTGGTCTGTAGCTTCTTTAACTCGGGTCTCAACCTGTACCTCCCTCCCTAATTTGAACTCTGTTCCATCACCACTGTTACGTACTATATTAAGCTCACTTTACAAGAAATGGTAATTCAATTTCATAATAAACACAATGAGGCCAATGAAAAAAAAAAAAAAAAAGTCCTCAAATTTCACGCCCTCTAGTTGTTCTTGGAGTGCTACAAAATTTTCAATACAAAACATATCACCACAAGGCCAACCAATAAATTGGAGTGCTTATGGCCTTTGTATCCAGTCGATAAATCAGCTAACCCTCCAGGTTAACTCTCATCCAGTCATGCTTCTATCAGCTGTCAGTTTAATTTCATTCTGTTTTCGCACAAGTTTTTAACAGTGCAGTTACTTGTGGTAATCTACGTTGTGAACGTTAGACGTCGTAAGGGAAGCCGCAATGACAGATCCCGCTCCGCTAGCCGCCTGGATGTGGTACCGATGGACAGAGGCGCATCCCCAGCTGCTGTGACACGTTCAGCATAGACTCACGGTGTAGGCAGAACAGTTCAAGTGACGAGCAATGCGCTGAAACGTCCAACTCGCCTCTTGGAGGCCAACGGTGCGGCCTCTCTCAAGTACATCCAACTGGGCAAAGGCTTGTCGAATGCTCTTGCTCTGCTGGGACATGCTGTGTGTCTACTGACCTTGGCTCTGTGGCTCACACTGCTACTAAGGCTTAATCTGTGTCTTGCAGCTATGAATGATGGAGGGACATGTATGCCCACTAGTGACACATCCATAAGAGCAAACCGCTTTAAACACAAATGGACACGTCGAGCTATGATGATACTATAGTGACAATCTTTGTTGTACTCACATAATTTGTTCATGGTGATCAATTTTTTTTTGCAAATTGGTGTATTTCATTTGGATCCTGCAATATTTATTCTACATATGCTCAATATTTTGAGAGCTTCTGCATCAAAATCACAATGTGATGCAAAATGTGAAGCTTTATCTTAGAATTAAGTATGAAAAAGCAAAGCATGAGGACTCAATTATTTTGTTCTGAAGCACTAAATTAAGAGGATAAAGATAACTTTCCAACTTTATTACTTTTAATAGCATTTATTCAAGTAACTTATTTTAAATATTTGTTTTAATTTCAAGGAAATGGGTTTTTTTTTTGCTTATGATATATTGCAGTTAAGGAACAGTTAAATTCTTTAAAAATCTTTTACAAACTAATTATTTTCTTTAACATTATCAGTGACATTCTCCACACATTCATAAACAAGTTTAAAAGTAAATTCTCATAAATATCAATCTTACAAAAAAAGTAGTGTTATCAGAAACACACACACACACNTAAATAGTATATGCTTAGACAAACACAGCTGGGAATATGAAAAAGATTCTGACAAAATTTTAACTGCCACCGAGAGGAACTTATGATAACGTCTGGCACTTCTTGACTTGGGAGATACTGAAACAAGGACACAAAAGACACACACATCACTCTTTCCGCCTGCACTTGTGATATTGATGTAGCTCGTGTTAATTATGACAATATTATTATAACCAGATCCTTAAAACTGGTTTGTATGGCCACACCCAAAGCTGGCTACCAAACACAGTTTTTTGACTGCTTGCTAACACACTCAATGGAACGTACACTCTTGAAAGGTTATGAATTACACAACTACTGGCAAACTTTAAAAGAAGTGATTCCATTTTGTTCTTGTTTCAATGTTTTATTGAAGATGAAAAATTTTTGCAATGTTCACACAGTATTAAAACTACACATATGAAATGAAAAAAACCATAAAATGATGACACATGACTCAATTATCAAATGTCTACAATCTTGAAACAAAATTGTGCGATTAGGGGCATTACGCTAAAAGCATTTCTTGCTCAAAATAGCACTACAAAAGAAGTCTGTAAGTTCTAAAATTTTACTCCAATGTAAGAAAAAAGTGATAAGCCCTATGCTGTGGCTTGGTAAATTCATTCAAGATAAAACAATTCTGATGCCCTAAGGTATGCTCCATATACTAAAAATTAGACTTAATGCTTTTATGTCATACTCTGTTGTAACCTAAACAAGAACCTGGCATCTTTTTGCGCAACAAATGGCTCATTGCTAACGTGTTTATAAATAATAAACAGGCAATTCCTCTTCTAATTTTCTTGCCTTAAACTTAAAAAACCACATCAATAGGTAACAATAGCCAATCAAATATTAAAAACTCTAAGTTTTCTAAAAACTTGGTAAGTTTTCTGAATTTCAGAGTAATCACACGTGTCTCAGAAGGCAAACCAAAGTATTGCACACAATGCATGATTAAAAAATTAATNTGAATTTCAGAGTAATCACACGTGTCTCAGAAGGCAAACCAAAGTATTGCACACAATGCATGATTAAAAAATTAATGAATAAATTCTTATTTCAAAAATTAAATACAACAAAGAGGAAAGTTACACTGAAGGAAAACAGAATTAAATACCTACAAGATGATTAAATTTCTCTTAAATATTTCCTTTATATATATATATATAGACAACAGTCACAATAAAAATTTTGAGTTTTAGTCATTAATTACAAAGCAGAATTGGGANTTATATATATATATATAGACAACAGTCACAATAAAAATTTTGAGTTTTAGTCATTAATTACAAAGCAGAATTGGGATGCTGGACCCTCTTCAATATAGTTAATGTTGGCTGGATGATAAAAAGACTCCCAAAATCCAGATCTGTACTTTCACCTTGTGATGAACTTTAACGAATACACTCACTGCAGAGGTCTTGTGCCATAATCTTAATTATCTGCACTGAAATATATCTAAGTGCTTATCTACTTGGCACAACATGTACTAAACCAAGCACTGACATTATCTTGGCTACAGCAACCCAAAGTTTGCCATTTTTTTAATTGTGCTTTATGTCACAGCAACACTACACAATGCAAACAAAGTGAAGTTGCTTTATTATTCCTACTTCTTATGAGACCACAAAAATGCTGCAGATTTAGAAATGAGTAATAANACAAAGTGAAGTTGCTTTATTATTCCTACTTCTTATGAGACCACAAAAATGCTGCAGATTTAGAAATGAGTAATAAGTGGAACCTTCTTACTGTGCGAGAAAAAAGGCGTAAAAGAAACCTGCAAAATCAGGGTGGCTAAAGAAGNATAATAAGTGGAACCTTCTTACTGTGCGAGAAAAAAGGCGTAAAAGAAACCTGCAAAATCAGGGTGGCTAAAGAAGAAGTTTTAGTAAACAACTGGTATATCTAAAGAGAACATTTCTCATGTACATACATTGACAAACACTATGGAGTGCCCAGGACTGTCCTGTCAGAAACTGTAATGTACGCTCTGAAAATAATTTTTATTCACAACTTTTTTTTTAAAATTTAATTAAGAAGAGTTACGGAATTTCTGATTAAGAGGGAAGGAACCGATACATTGTAAACAATTACACCAGAACTTTGTATCAATTTGATATGCAGTATAAATAGATTTTGAAGCTTGTCCACAGGAAAAGCAGATTGAAGAGATCACTCAGCAAATGCACAAATAACACGACTTAAACATTTTACTCAAACATCTACTATGTTTAAAAGTTGTAAAACAGACTCATTTTTGTTTGAACTTCGATCTCTACGGAAACAAACCACAAAGCTTGCGATGATATGATTATACAGTTGAATCAGATACCTGCCTGGTAGCGTGTAGAACTCCCTTTTGTCCTGATGACGGCAGTGATGTAGCATGTCACAAGGCACTGGAAGTGGTCGGGCACTAGACCGATCCGTCACTGCTGCACGGAGATTGCTTGGAACAGGAGCGACGTCTCACACATCCTTATCGACAGCATCCCAGATATTATGTTTGATAGGACGAGCAACCTAAAATCGTGGAGCGTTCATCCAACCACTCTGTTACAGTTCGGGAGCGTAGGACCAGTGCATTGTCTTACAGTACGTACAGGTGTCCTGCAGGGTGCTGCAGACACAGAAATGGGTGTCGATGGCCTGCAAGCAGGTACCTGTATCATTTACCAGTGAAGGATGATGGCACGTGTACCAGGTGACCCATCTCATCCCACGTAACCAGTCCCCGTACGTGGATACCACCACTAGCCTGAACCGTACCCTCCTGAAACGATGGATCCATTGCTTCATGTGCTTGGCGCTGCACTTGTACCCTGCCATCAACGTGTGTCTTGACTCATCCATCCAGAAAACCTTTTCCATGTGTTGAGGGTCCCACGGCGGTGTTCCCATGTTTATGTCAATCGCTGAGCCTTGTCACATGCAGTGATCAGAGGTATCCTAGTGGGACAGCAGCTTCTATACCCCATAGCAAGGAGATAGTTCTGGATGACATGGCTGCTCAAGGGTCACTGCGGTCCAGCACTGAATTGGCGAGTGATCTGCTGCACTGTGGCCTGCCTATCCGCTGTTACCAACCAAGCCAGTGAACGATGACCCGTCTTTGATACATTGTATGCCATGGTAGTTGTAGTCCCTGATGGCAGTTGTTTTTACCAGAATCCATGAACTCACTGTACACTCTTGACATGGTGGTCCTACTGCCTGCACGTCATCAGAGATGGAATGTCTNACATGGTGGTCCTACTGCCTGCACGTCATCAGAGATGGAATGTCTCATGTTGTAACGTTCGGCGTGCAGTTACAGCCGATGTTACGTTGCCACTGCTAGCTCAAAGGTGGAACACGAGACTCAGTAAAATGGACGCCGATTAATAAAAAAATAAGTTCAAGTTCCAGAGTATTTTGTTCTATACTTTATTTATCATTTAGTGGCACAGTTCACATACGAAGTTCAGGAATGCAGAGTACGAACCGTTCACAGATAAATATACAAGTGCAGAACAGCGCCACCGTCGTTTACAGATTATTCATGTCTCAAAACTTGCATCGCAAGACGAAGTTACGAAGGCAGGAGGGATATTCGTTCCCTCCTGGCACCCTAACGACCCCCCACACCTGCGAAAATAATTTGATAGAATTATTTAGGTGAAGCCGAATAGAAATGTAGTGATAAAAGATTTAACGGTCGTGGGTGTTTGCCGGTATGGGTGAAGTTCTTCACGCCCGATGCGTCTTCTCCGACGGTTGGTTACTTTTTCTTTTTTAGGCGATAGACACCCCAAGTATTTATTATGCAGGCCTATCGCCCCCTTCTCCTAAGATAAGAGCACAGCATCCGGCATCTGCCAGCAGCGTCATCCAAACTGCGTTGTAGGAACTAAGACTGCGCCGTCGACATACAGATAAACAAACTTCTCGTATAAAATTTGTACGACGCAGCCTGAAAGTTTCTAAATAATGCTGACGCTTCACAAAAACTGAAAACAACGACGTTCGAAACGAAACGACAACTGGACTCCTGATAAACGTAAAACAGCAAACGTCCGCCCGATAACCAAACTATCACGGGAAACGAGCCACCACTGCTTTTAACTTCAAACCCGATAAAAATATTACGAAGCTTAGCAAAGCTTAAGAAAAACGAACGAAATTGAAACACGTGTCCTGAAAATTAAGAATACTGCGTCATTACAATGTGTTTGACATCAACAATCTGACCACAATCAAATACGCTGAGATCTTGTTTCTTGCCCATTCTGTGCTCAACTGTTACTCAGACAGTCAGTATAAGGTCTGGGGACATCCCAGTTATGTGATGCTGGGCACTATTCCATACAACAGGATGATCGTAGCAGCATTCTGCGAACATGGCATGTGTGTCTAATCGAAGTGCTCATGCATGTATTACATGTTCATACACCTTTACATTCACTTTTAGATTATTCCAGTACAGTGAATTTGATTCAAAACTACTTTGAAACAGCTGGTTCCATATTTATTATGACTTTTTAAGGTAAATGTGCCACACCTTACTTTAGTTTAGTTTGTGAAATAATCTGCAGCAAACAGGTGTTTTTAAGAAATACTAAATCACCAAAGTTGGCTCTTTGCTTGCTTGCCTAGTTCNAATAATCTGCAGCAAACAGGTGTTTTTAAGAAATACTAAATCACCAAAGTTGGCTCTTTGCTTGCTTGCCTAGTTCAAATAATGGCAACAGCTTTGCACTTTCGTTCATAAAAAAAACATCTGTTGCTTGGGTTCTGAAACTCCTTATGGAAACTTAAACTGCTAGTTTTAAACAACTATAAATAAAAATGACAGAAACAAGAATGGAATTTTGCATGAAAAAAACCAGTTGATAATATAAAACAAGCAAACGAAGATAGGAAAAATATTGGAAAGTCATTTGAAGTTTGTCAATGTTGGTATAGTGGTGAGTTAACAAATAAAACAAAACAACCAAAGGCTGTCATGGCATCTGTAAGCAGTGTTGTCGTAATGTATATGTATGTCGTTACTATGAGCGAACAAGCTAAAACCATCACATGAGGTAACCTACACAGACATTAGTCATTACAAATATTTACTACGTGAATCATATTCACAACACAGCAACATAATAAATTACGATAGGACAGAGGACAGGCAGGAAATCAACTGTCAAGCATGTTAATATGTTTGGGTGAAAAGCGTAGACGCATGTATTGGACCATAGACGCAGAAAACGATCGTGTGGCTAGCGTTATCCCTATGACGAATTCCCAGACTTTTCAAGGTATCATGTTACTTTCCCCCAACCAACATAAACTGCAAAAATTAAAAAGAATTTAGTATTACTTCAAAAATTACAAATTTCTTTTATGGGTAGCACCAACCTGGCTGTCCTTTATGGATGCTTTCTTATGCAGTGACAATGATACACGAATATAGCATGTGAAAAACATGTGACACAAATGTGGAATACTAGCTTTCTCAGGACCAGTAAAATTCACACAACATATTATACAACGTAGTAATTCATTGAGAACCACTACAGCCTCAGGCGTTTAAATCTTTCTACAATGATGGAATGAACCAAAATAATGAAATGTACAAACATTCATGAGATGGCATGCAGCAGAAGTGCTATAATAAAATACATATTTTCTTATTAAATACATATATTATCATTAAACGTATTTCCAACCATTTTATATAAATTCCCTGACCTCACATAAATTCCACCATATTTCCCTGACTCTTCCAGAAATGCAAAATTCCCTGACTTTTACAGGTTTTTCCCGTTTTCCCCTGATACTAACCGCCCTGTGGACCTCAAGTCAACGCCCTACGTATTCGTAGGATACAGTTTCTAGTCAAAGGCTTACTGACTGTATGCAGACAAAGGTTCTGTAATTAATTCATCTCCTCAAGAAATCCAGCTATAAAACAACTTGAACCTCCTGAAGCTGGTGGGTGCCATTTCACCCAACTCGACATCTGCAGTTTTAGTTCCTCAGAATGAAGTTTCAGATAGTAACGACAATGAATCAGAAAAATAAGAAAACTTCCGTGCTTTTCCTGAAGACAATATGACTAAACACAATGGAAAGCAGATGATACAACCTGACTCTTTACCCCGTAGTTAGTAGTGGCCTATCAATCACATATACTNCAACACAATGGAAAGCAGATGATACAACCTGACTCTTTACCCCGTAGTTAGTAGTGGCCTATCAATCACATATACTTTAATGAAGACACGGTGTCAGAAAGCCACTCCAATCTTTGCAAGAATATGTGAAATACAAAAGTGTGAAATATATCTCTTTTTAAACAATTATATAATTTACCGTGAATGCAATAAAGCTTCTGAAAACAAGGAATGAATACACAGTAAAGTGAAACCTCTTTAATACAAATCTCAAGTGACCTGATTTTTGCAGTTTGTAATAACGAGCTTTGTATTAACTGGTGTTTGTTATTGTTACAAAAATTAAAAAAGATTAAAATGTTGACTTTGTTATTTAGCATATTGGAAAATAGACATTTTTATCACCAGCATAACTTCTTTTTACCAGTGGACTTGACATTACATTGTAATACAAATTAACAAATATTTTTTATTGAGCAGACAAATTAATGGTAAATTTGTTATCTGACTACAAGGGTAAACACGACAACTTTGTATTAAAAAGGTTNATTGAGCATACAAATTAATGGTAAATTTGTTATCTGACTACAAGGGTAAACACGACAACTTTGTATTAAAAAGGTTATTATTAATGAGGTTTCACTGTATTAAAAGAATTGCTCAACGAAATTTCAAAAACGTCTAGGAAATTGTGCTTTTTTCATCCCTTTTGACTGGGGTAAACTGGCCACTTATGGCAGACCTATTATACCTAGTACGTATTGTGTTTCACTGTAACCTATCTATTTTGTATGTTAGAATACTGTTCTGGAAAACCTTCCTTAGCTACAAAAACACATTCCACACAAGAGGACGAACTGTTATTAGCATTTCTCAAACTAAAATTCTCTCTAGCACCACCAACACGCAGTAAAAAGTATGGCTTCCGTTGCTAAATATGCATCAACTATTTCAAGTCACTGTCACAGAGATCTATCAAAACTTGATGCTAAAACTACATAAAATATAAAATTTCTAATTTATGCAAAGCAAGTTCTAAAAAATGAAATTACCTTGGAGTGGTACCTTCAATTGGTTTCTGAAGTGCTTTTCTGAATACTAAAGCTGTTATACATGAGAACAGCAACCACGTAAAAATGAAACGCCACCACTCATTCTTCAAGCTCATTGCTATGGGAATTATCCACATTCCAAACAAGCTACATATCTGAAAACAGAGCCACACATTACATAATATAACAAAATGGTAAGACTTATCATACATTTTTCAAAATGACAACAATACATATTACTAGTTTAATACTGGAATAAAAATGAAAGCTGCAAGAAAAACATTTTTTTCAATACTGCTAACATAACTGATGAGTAATCTAAAGTCTTGCAGTTGCTGGTACTAAACACCAAACTTATCTATATTGGCTTGCTCAGGTGTTAAATTAATATATTTAAACGACCAGTTATCTTTCTTGTTATAGGTTGGTACACATCCAAAACCACCATACTTTTGAAGAACAAAACCAAAACTCGGTATACAATCTTATGGCTTGGAATTTCATAGTAAAGGCCATTAGGGTGAGTATTCCAATTGTAAATACTGTAGCCTGGTGATGAATATACTAATTTCTAAGTGCCTGGTGCAAGATGAGAAATATTTACAATACAACGGTGTATGCTGATTACATCAATTTTATTCAATAATTAGAAATGAAATAAAACTTTTTTGAAAATTATTTTACACATGGCCTAAAATATGCCTACAAAATTCATGTTGTTGGCTGCCACTACAGTAGGAAGCTGATCTCACTGCTGATAAAGGTTTGTTATTGGTATTAATGTCTGAAGTATAGTCTATCACCACATTTTAATGGACAAAATCAACTTTTTTAGGATAGCTAAAGCCACCTTACTAAGAACAGACAATCTGAACAGTCAACAGGAATATGTGAATTCATTAAGACCACCCCACGGCAGAAATAAACATTTAACAGTAAAATTACAAATTTATGTAAACATCAAATGATGGAAAAAGTGCTTGCATAAAGGAAACGGCCAATGGGAAAACAGTAGCAGCTGAAGGGACAGACGAAGAGTGGAGAGGCTTATCAGGATGTACAGGATAGTGAATGGAGTGGGAGGATGGGAGAAGTTAAGTAGACATTCGGCGAAGGGACTGAACATGAGGAGAGTTACAAACAGTAGAAAGTTTCAGAGGCTATAGAGGTGGATGGAACGAGGAAGACAGTCCATGCTGGTGAAAAATGTGAGGGAGTAAAATGTGTTGCGGGAGTTGGTGATGGTGAAGGGGGTTGGGTGATTTAGGAAAGCACAGGGGAGGGAAGAGGGAAGGAATTGCTTGCTATCTGGCGATAGCAAAATTGCAAGTTGAAATAATAATAATGACAATAATAATAATAATCATCTTTTTTCTGTCTCAGGTTAGAATAAGATTCATACAATTTTTCTATACATGTTTACTTTTCTAAGTTAAAGTAAAATTTTGAAGTATTTTCAGTTTGAAAGAGACAAAATGATAACTAAATTATAGACAGCTATTTTAATTTGTAATACTTTTGAAGTTTAACATAATGTTTTCGTTACCTCAAAAAATTTAGGTTTTGATTTCTATGAAATTGCAAATTATTGAAACATTAAATTCTATTGAAACTACGGCGCAAACAAAATTATTTTATTTACTTATTGCTGTTCCAAAACCGGACATTAAATGAGAGCAGATGAAGTTAACTTAATGAAATGAAATAGCTACAACATGTTAATGGGGCATTGCAATTTTACCAAATTCAAGTACGTACAAAAATATATTTTATATTGCATGAGCTGAGAATTAATTAGGTGTACGAGAGACACAAACAAATAAGTAATTTTACCGTTGGTTGCAGGTACATATGTTGGCATACCTATTGCAAAGTATAGTAAACTATTTACCTGGTAAGAAATATAATGTAATTTTTTCCATTCAACCAGCACAATCTGAGCAACTATCAAGGTGACTAGAAGGATGAGCACCATTTCTGCGTGCATTGCGTCGTGTCCTTTGTGTTGCTCGTGCAGTTTCACGTGTTCTAACCTGAAAAACACGGTGCGAGGCATCACTAGTACACTTCAATCTGCATGATACACTACAGATTCCCTTCACACCACTAATTGTAACTGCACAACCAGAGAAAGATCGCAATCATTGCTTAGCAGGTGGTTGCTGCACAGTCCTGCCGCTGAGACAGTAAAGGGGGATTCAAAATCAGCACACCACCCCCACCTCCCTTAGCACGTGCACCAGAACAACAAAACAGGAGGAGGGAGAGTGTGAGTGATTGTGTCTGAGAGGGGAGGGGGGGGGGCACGGATCTTCTACATCACTGTAGACCAGCCCAACTTACCAACACAATTATTTCCCGGTTCATTCCTGATGACCAATGAGGCAGTATTGCACAAAATATTCTAATTTTTTCTCACAAAATGTTTAGGGCCCAAATGACACCATCGTTACTTTATAGAGTTCACATGAATTTACATCTAAAAAAATAAGAAAGAAGATTGCTTCTGATTTTTAAAACACACACAAAAATCAAAAATAGTACTCTTAAATTAAATGATAAAACAAGTACCTTGAAGATTGTAAAAATATATTACCAACAACTCTGAATTGTAAAACGGAGAGCCTAAAAGTCTGCACCCAAGAAAGGGCACCCTCTCTTCATCCCTCGTGGTTTCACACCAGTTTCTTTTCTAAATTTTTGATAAACATAGGCACACCAAGGATTGTGGAGACAAGACAATTCTCTGCAACTGTTTAATGATGTGGATATTTGTGATGTGATTGCAGTCAGTACTAATCATTTTTCTTTCAAGGCAAAATTACAGGTGAGGGAAGCAAAAGACATAATTTGCTCTCTCCACCAAAAATGAGTAAAGTGGGAGAGGGGGGCAAATGACCTTGCTGCCCCCTTGGCTCTGGTGTCCCTGCCCCTCAGGGTGGTGTTCCAAAACGTTACTCTAAGAGTAGAGTAAAATAACAGAGGGTAACATCTAAGGCAAACAAAAGTAAACGTGGTTTTGGAACGAGCGTGATGTAAATAGCATTGTGTGTTCACAAATATGTACTGATTAAGCAACCAATGTAAATTCCAAAAGATATTTGTCCCTTTCCTAAAATTCTTTATTTTTCAAAATATTAGTTATATACATAAACAGCTTTACTTGTGATAAATTAATCATAAACATTACGTCTAAAAATATAATTTTATAAAAGTTAACTTTTAAAGAAAAAAACAATTTTTTTAGTTGTCATTTGTAATTTTCCCATGTTTGTCTGCAAACAGAATGTCCATATTTCCTTTCAATTTGTTTAATTCTACTAAACTTTCCACCAATTTCATTTTACCCTTCATTACTGGTTGAAATAATGTGCGTAAAGTTTTACTCTGGCAAGATGCTCAGAGTAATTACTCTGCAGTTTTGGGACACTGCCGAGAGTGAGGAAAGCATTTAACTCAAAGTGTTTAGAGGGAAAGGTTCAGTTGCAGAGTAACGTTTTGGAACGCCGCCCAGCCAGCAACCCTGGTATCCTGGACTAAAAGCTTGGTTTACACGCTTCCAGTATTTGGCCTGGATAGAGGGCACGCTGCTTGCCAATGCATTTCGACCACTGGGTCCCGGCTACTGGCCTGACACACGTACTATCCCCAAGTGTTCACGCATGTCTAATAACTGACCTACCCAGTGGGCCAGTAGACTCCTTCCAGGTTAGTCAGCCGCTGACTCAAGTACCTGTCGTGCTGCATTCAAACCAAGCTCCAGAAACAGGTCATGCTGTCCAAAGAATGGCGAGTACTCCATCAAAATAATCGGTGGTTGTCTATATTTTTGTATTCTGCATTAAAACAATCCCGCAGTATTGCATGTTTGTGATAAGAGTTCAACAAATCTCACCGTCTAGTCGTCACTTTCTAGTCATCTCTTGAAGACTAAACGATCACACTCCTTTCCGTAAACAACAAAACAAT